>JASDQU010739328.1:156016-188021 GCA_032191745.1 Picea mariana | reverse complement strand
GAAACTCATCTACCATTTCTAAAAAAAATCTGAGTTGTTCATCATCCTCAAAAACCTACCAATGTTGTATGTTATTTGGTATGGAAGGCCTGTGTCTCATCTCTATATGATATTTAAGTTTGAAATTCATTAGAGGTGTGAAGGTTGAGGCTTCTTTAGCCAGCGAATCTGCTCATTGATTTTCAGTCCTAAGAATGAAATGAACATTAACTGATGAAAATAAGTTCTCAATCAGATCACAAGCATAGTTCCTATAAGATCTCAGCCTCGGGTGCTTAGCCTGGTATTGACGATTGATTTGTTTTATGATCATTTCATCATCATCATCGTAGACTTATAAGTTCTTGATCTTTAATTTTCTGGAAGCTCCTAATCCCAGGACTAGAGCCTCATATTCACAAACATTGTTAGTATAATGAATATCCCATTGTAGTCTATAAGAAAAAGGTATGATGAACTCATCATCAGGTGCCACGAACAACACTCCAGCTCCTGCTCCTTCACAAGATGAAGCACCATTAAAAAATATTTTCCAAACTCCTGAACTATATACATCTTTATTTATGTTTTCTTCTTTTTCTTTTTTCTTTTCTGTACAACTTTCTTCTATACATACATCGATATCATGATCAATAGATAGAATACAATTCCCTAAATCTTGATCAACAATATAAACAGGGTAGTTGTTTGGGTTGAGTGGGTCACTTACTGTAAACACCAACCTGGTTTCTTTGTACAAGCGTGTGACTTGTCCTCCAAAAATTGGGATTGTGGCATATGTCATGTCAATTTGGAGGGATCCTCCAAGTTTGGCACCCCAGGACCTAGATAACAACATGCCATACTTCGGGGGTATATCAGCAACAACCACATCCATTAGAATGTTTTTTGCAGGTATATGTGCAAGCTTAACTACTAAGTATTTTATCATGCCTATACATTTAACTTTTCTTGAATCGAATGAATACAAATCTCTGTAAGGTCGAGTGATTTCAAGACCAATTATATCCATAATGGCTTTAGGCATTACATTGTGAGAGGCTCCAGAATCCAACATGCAATTATGGAGAAGGTGATCATACACAGTTAGCGTGATATAGAAAGGGGCAACGGTATCTCTATCACCTTTGAAATGAGGGCCGGAAATTATATTAGGCTTGTCATCTTCTAAGTTTATAACATCGGCCTAACTTTCATTTTCTGAAAAAATAATTATTTTAGCAATTTGCTTTTTGTATAGTGGGTTTTTTGCCAATTCGACAAGAGGTATAGTAATTTTGATTTTATTGATTTTGTTTTCCAAATTAAAATTTCCCCTTTTTTTGTCAATCGCTATGGTTTGGTCTTCTATCCCCTTCTTTTCAGCTTTCTTCCCCTTTTTTTGTCAATCGCTATGGTTTGGTCTTCTATCCCCTTCTTTTCAGCTATGGGAACCTCCACTTTCTGTGTGTTGACGACAGTTGTTTCTGCTGACTTTGTCTTGGTAGGCTGTGTGTCAGCGGTCTTGGTTTTAACAGTCTGTTTTTCAGCAACTTTTGAAGTTGCCTCGTCTATTTCCCCCCTTGGTAGGATTTTTTTCACTGGGGTGGTTGTGAAACTTCTATTTCTAGGCCTTAGATTGTACTTCTGGTGGAGTTCGGCCATTATATCATCCGCGATTCCTTGATAGGTTGAATCTCCTGTAATATTGTTGTTCTTTTTACTCTCAGACCTATGTTCCGCATTTAAAGATTTTTCATAATCTTGTATTGTAAAATAAGGTTGTTGATAGTTATCACCAAGATTATTTAAGTCATCTTCTAACTCCTCAAAATCTTCCATGTCTTCTCCTCCTATAAAGTTTTCGCTTTGAAAGGGGGCTTGGATTTTTTTATCCTCATTCTTAATTTGCCTTTGTTGTGTTTGAGGGTTAGGATTCCTTCTGAAATCTTTTCTAGGAAAATGATCATTCTTTGATTGATCTAGTTCAATTCTTGAGATCTTGTTTGATAATTCTTTAATTATTCTCACCATGTATTCCATCTTGTCTTCCGAAGACCTTCTAGATCCTGAAGGTCCTCCTTGTTCTCTGTACCTTTTGGTTTCTTTGTTTCCTGTTTCAAATTTGGTTTTTAGCTTTCCTGATGCCATCATATTTGATTCAATTTCTAAGGCATCGTCTTTCATTTTAGTGAGGTCTACTGTTCTTCTCTCCCTCAAGAGCAGAGCGAAATCAGGGACAAAATCCCCAACGAAAGTTACTTTCCTTGTGGGTTGGGAAGGTTTGACCTCGGTTGGGATTTTATTATATAATTTATTAAAACTTTGGGTGAACTCGAGAACTGATTTAGAGTTTTTCTTTCTCAAAGCCCCAAATTCGGTTAGATAGTAGAGATGGTCTTTCATTTCTCTCTATTGTCTGATAAAAGCATTTTCCAGTTCATCGTATGACCGTATTGATCCTGCTGCTAGACCTCGAAACCAGGTTCTCACATGTCCTTCAAAAGTATGAACCAGGAGTCTTGAATAGACATCTTCATGTTCAAGACCAAGGATGTTCACAAATTGATCAAAAAAATTGAGTAGATCATGGAGAGGAACTGGGAGGACTAAAGGAGGATACCTAGCAGCTACTTTGGAAAATATTTGAGGGAGTGGTACTTGACCTCCTTCTCCTCCTCCCCTAGCACCACTTATGGCTCCACCCCCAGCCCCACCTCCTCCGGTCGCAGCCATAAATGATTTAGAGGTTGAAACTTGGATATTATCGAGAGGAATTTTAAAGGGGTGTGGTAACCCTTTAGTTTTACCTGAATAGGGAAATATAGTGTGAGGAAACTCATCGTCAAGGGACAGGAAAATTGAAAAAGAGGGACTTAGAAAAAGGGGACTAGTTTCTTCGGACTCATAGGGTGAATACACAGGAGAATCAATAGGATTCGAGTCAAGGTATATGGTATACTCGTCAAAGTTCTGAGAGATGGGGAACTGAACCTCAGAAGGTGAAGGCATCAGTCATGGAGGAATATCACTTTGCAATAGGGGAAGAAGAAAGACAAGGGATCTCTAATGAAGCATAAAAATATAGTAATCTGAATAATATACAGGTCTTGGGCCTACTAATAGCAAGTACAGAGGAAAAAATGTAAACAATTAGATAACCAAATAGCTCTTAACCACAGTAGATGTTGTACTAAATTGAAATTAAACATTCATCAAAGATACATATATGGGAAAGATGTCGAAAATGAAAGTAAAGAGGAAACACATAACTCAAGGTTGATAGAATTTGGAATCTTCGTTGGTATTTTCATTAATCACTTTAAATGAGAAAAATTCTCTAGTACAATTGGCCACAAAAAATCCTTTTCTCAGTGTTATGAAATTATATTTATATAAAGTCACCAATTCTTGATGGTTGGTGATTTCCTAACTCCTAGGGGCTACGGTTACAAAAACGCAAATTTGAACCATTTGCATGGTTATCTTTATTTCTCTATCATCTTGATAATATGAGTTTACAATATGATACTTCATTTCTTTTTTGAAGTATCTCCTTCTTTTGTTCTGAGGCATTCAATACATTTTTCTAGAAAATGCACTAAAAATCTAGGAGGCTTTGTCAGCAAACTTAACTGATTGCAAATTTAAATTTGGCTTCACCAACCACCTGTCTATTTGGGTAACATCAATCTCTTTTAATTACAAAATTTTGATCTAAATTTCATTCAATTTCTCTTTGAGTTTTAGTTGATGTCTTACAATATTGATTTGTCCTAGTAGCCCAGGACAATTGTCTTTTCCAATGCCTAATGATCCTTTGTCTAGCAAATCGAAGGTCTCTTCGCAATCATCCTTGACTTCCTTGGTCATTTTCTTGCTTTAGGCTATGTTGGCATCCCATACTTTGAGCATGATATCACCTCTGATTTTCTCTATGACAGACAACCTTGAAATTTTTCATACCTCTTCTTTTGCCGAAAGTACAACTACTTTTTGAAAAGTAGCTCGAGTTGCTTTGGCCTCTTTTTCTTTCAAAACAATGTTATCAAAAGATTGGCTTATTTCTTGGAAATAGTTCTAAAGAACCTCTACCTTAGAAATCAATCTTTGTTGCTCTGCTTCTATCTTCGTATGCACCTCCAGTGCCTAGGCTTGAAAAACCTTTAAATCTATCACCTGATTTTGAAAAGAATTCAACCTATCCTGCAACCGTCTCACTAATTCTTCATGTTGGATGACCTGCCCTTGATTGGATTGCATCTTCTCATACATATCATCCAAGCTAGACCTGAGCAGTTGGATTTCCTGTTTGTCAACGGCTCTAGCTTGTTCTAGCCCTTTGTTTATCTCCTCTCTAATATTTTTCTCAGTATCTTTTATTTGACTCTACAACTAGGTTATCATTTGATTCCTCTATTCCAATCTTGTTTTCAGATTGTCAACTGAGAATAAATTGGTTGTTTCCAAATCTCCCATAGAGCCTGCTACCTCTGTGGAGAAATCTTCCTCTTCTAGTTTCTGTCCATCTACGAGCACTCTGTTTTTATTTACCATTGTTCCTCCCTTCAAATGCATTTTCTGTTTCACTACAATTTTCCTCTTTTTACTGAAAAAGTAGTCAGAGGAAGGTATCTCTTCTCTAGAGATTGGAGTAAGGTCACTTACAAATATAACTTCCAGYTGAGGAGTCCCAAAAGTTGACTTTAAAGGAGTCAATGATGCAATAGGGCTGCCCAACTCTATAGATTGAGTTTCTCCTATTGTTTTGGGGATATTCGTAGGAATAGTTGATGATAAAGGAGGAATCATTCGACTCGACTTTTGAGGTGTTTATGTTTGTGAATATTCTACTTTTTTTGAAGACGCTTCAGTCTTCTTTTGATTTTCTTCTGCAATCTTCTCGTCAGAAGGCTTTGGTTTGAAACCTAGAGGTATATTTCCCTATTCTGGAGGAGAGGTTACCGTTTCTCCCTATAGTAACTTAGGTAACCCACTTCGTATGTTTTTCTGGAAAGAAAGAAAGTTGGTCTGTAGGTCAGGGGGTAACGCCTGGACTCTCTCTAATATCTCCTCATATGCTCTGACTCCTTTGAATATGTCATCACAAGGGGAGGCTTCATGCTCAAACGTTTTCATGTTGCAATGAGTTAGATGATTTCTCACAATTTTGTATGGGTCATGCTTTCTGAGTTCCAGATCTACCAGCTTAATGTCTTCTAATGCTAGAACTTCCACTTTAGAATGGCCATGATTAAGCAATGAAAGCTTCCCAATCTTTACAAGAAAAACTGGCCAGAATTTCTTCTGAGTTGCTTTCAATTATGTGTCGATGCCACCTGTTATTATTTGGTAAGCCACCTCCCTACACACTAGTTTGTTAGGAAGGAACTTTGGAAGTGTGTGAGGAGGAATCAAGCACCTGAAAACTCTGACATAAGAGAAACTCTCTTCAATAAACCATTCTGCAATCGCTCTGAGGTTTCCGATGATTTTCTCTTAAATACGAGGGGGTGCACAACCATATAAAATTTGGTGTACAAGTATCACTACATAGTGACAGATTTCGTAAAAGAAATCTTTAATGTTCTCATCCCATAGTTTAGAGTGATAAACGTGAATGGGTTCAGCAGAGGTTAGGTTCCAGCTCCAATTCATCAAGGGGAAAGGAGTCATGTAACAGATAGCATCCATAATATATGCAGACATGTAAAAAGATACAGGTGGACCTTTCGATTTTTCCATCTGTTACTCTTCAATTTCCTTGGTTAAGTTATATGATAAAATTTTACCCTTGTTGAAAGTGTAACCCTCGGCTACCTCGTGTATAAGTGGCACCCATTCCGTGGGGAGATGGGTAGGTATTTTCCTCCAAAATAGTCTACATAACATCATTGCTATATAAACCATGTATTCGTTTAATGGTGATGTGGCATAAATGCCATGGGTATCAGCTCTAAATTTCACTGGAATTCCCCATCATTCTTTAATTATACCTGGATATGTTTGATCAAATTTTGTGCACTCTTTTCTTTGAAATTCCTCTACAAATTCGGCATTATAAATGTATTTAGAAACAGGGGATATTTTATACATTACTTGAATGTGCTCTAGTCTGAACAAGCCAACAATGAACTTTTAGTGATTTAGAATGCTCCTAGTCTGAATGTCGGTTTTTTCTAAAGCCCAACTTATCATGTCATTGTATGGCATGATTCTCGGTCACGTGGCTATCTTAAGGAGCTCAAACTTTGCTATATCTCTAAGTTTATTTTCATTCTTTTCGTTTTCGAAATCGTTGGGGCAGTTCTTAATCGCATGCTCTAGGATTTCAAAAATCTGCCTCCGAGACTTGATTGAATCCACAGCATGTGGCGTAGTATAGGATATAACATCTCCCTATGGATTTGAGCTTTCACCAGCCTCCTCACTCTTCTTAGGTGCCTTTCTGGGTGCCATGGTGTTTGTGATAAAAATGAAAACCTGTTACAGAGATGAAATGCGTAAGCTCTTTTGAATGTAACTCGCTTCTTTTCTGAAGGTAAGAATGAAATTCGAAATAACAAACCTTTATTAACCCTTAACTTGCCTTAAATTGAGCATACTAATACAGGAAATAAAAATTAAATGCTTTAATGGGGATGGTACACCTATAGATATGCACTTTACACTAAAAATATCTCCACTAATCTGTTATAAATACTAACACATATCGGCGATTCAAAACTGGGATTTCGAAAGGAATGTCTTCGAAAACTCCCGAATAGCGAAACATGAAAAGTCATTTAATATTTTTAACCTTGTTTTAATGTTAAGTTAATTATGCTTAAGCGCTTAATATTTTCGGGATTTCGGACTTCGGGGTTCTTGAGTGTGTAAGAGTGATAACTCCTTTGATTTTTCTGAAATGCGATTGATTAACGATTTGTTAGGTATGTTTAAAATGTAATTAATCATGATTAGAAAGGGATTTCGTGAAAATCACATCGGGACTTTTGAACTGTTGTTTAAGTCCAAATGGCCGAAAAAGAAAATATGAAAGGCTTAGGAAGTCGTTAAACGTTTTAATTATTCATTTTAATTCGATTTAAATTCTTTTAAACAATCACTTTTCGAGACTTCAGTATCAGGACTTTGGAGTTGTTATTTAAAAAAATCACATTCGTGAATAGTCGAATGCCAAAACCCTAAAACTATTGAAATACTTTTGACTCCTTTTTAGAACTAAGGGTGACTCCATAACCATAGAAAAAATGAGTTTTAGGTTAAAAGAATAAAAATCAAACTTTGTTTCAACAGTCGACATCGAAATGGATCGAAAAGAAGAGTCTTTTATTTTCCCAAAATTCATTTGGTCTTCTCCCTCTCCCCCTATTTCCGCTACCACCACTTCCTCTACTGAAGAAACTTGTATATAAGCGTAAAGCAGAGTTAGAGTATCCATAAAATAGATAATAAAAATTAAATACCATTTTTCCTACATAACTTAGAAACGACTCTATTGACAACAAACCACATGCAAGCAATCTAGGAGATACATAGGGGAGGGATCAATCAATATATCATCTTTGTCCTTCAATTCTTCAATTATCGCATAAGTAGTTATCACTTAAGAACATGGGAGAGACAATGTATTTGGGAATATGATGGGATTGTAATGTGAAAAAAGTGATATAATGTTAGGGAATGAGATGACACATGTTCAAAAATAGTCTATCATAAAGCCAAACAATCTTTTTATAACTTCCTCTATCAATTTATATCTTCCTCAGTCATTCCTTTATTGTCAAAAATCTATCATGCATCGGAGGGAAAAATTATGGAATAAAATGAATATGGAATTGGGAGCTGGGAATAACTCATGAAAAGTGAAAATATGGAGGAGTTGGCCCTGAGAAATATAAATTGAATTAATCAAGTGTAATAAATCTACAACGTACTTCTTCAAAACTAGCCATAACCATATATATGTCTCCAATCATAACATGCTTTTATTTTTAGTATCAACATCATTCAAACAAGAAATATTTAATTTCATAACATAAGGGAAAAGATACATAAACATTTGAAATGATATATGAATATGGGAATGAGGAAATAACTTATTGAAAGTGACGACATGGGATAATCGATCCCGTGTAATGAAATAAAACATTCCAATCCTTGAAAAAAATTGTGTTTCATTCAAATATCAAGCCATGAGCAATGCCAACTATTGGTTGAAAAAATATGCCAAACTCAATTGAACCCCCTTTTGCCAATAGTAATAATCAGTGAATGCATACGACTTATATCATGACTATAAGATCATTGAAATAACACAAGCAATATATCCTTTTCAAAATCAAGCAAACAGTTCGATAGAGCTTTTAAAATCCAACAATCAAGCAAATTGTGCAATATCCTTTTCTTAAATCCAACAATTGTTATTTATTCAAAAATAATTGTTTTCTTCTCATAGGTAGTTGTTCATTGGTAGTTGTTCATTGTTCTTCAATCTATTAGTTGTTCGTTGCTCAAAAATTGCTCACCAAAGAGAGAAGTTGTTTCATGATTTTGAGTTTAGTAGGTGTAATTTATTTATTTATATATTGATTATTTATTTTGAAATTAATAAGTATAGTTTATTTATTTATATATTGTAAATTTATTTGATAATACCTCTATTATTATAATGAGTATTTGAAAAAATATTACTAATAAAAAAACATTTCAATGTTGGCCATAAATAAAATATTTCAATATTCATCTTAACTAAAATAAGTTTATATCAACTTTATATAGGAAGAGAGTGAGAGAAACAAATATAAAGTGATTGAAAATAAAAATAAAAATATGCTTCCCAATATGAGAGAGAGAGAGAGAAAGAGAGAGAGAGAGAGAGATGTATAATTCTTTCAATGTTCAATATGGAGTTGACATGTGGCATTTAAAAAAATATTAATAACAAAAAAAATATTTCAATGTGGGTCATAAATAAAATATTTAAATGTCAATCCTATGACCTAGGTAAGCTACTAATAACCTTCAAGGACTTCTACTCTAGCATGGGTAGAGCATGGGCATGAGTGTGAACACTGACAAAACAAAGGTTATGGTAATTAAATCCAAAAGGATCACCTACTATACTTTTGTTTATGACAACAATACCTTGGAGGATGTGCCTTCATACAAGTATCTTGGAATCGATATCCACCACAAGTTCAATTGGAACTATAGCGTTGAAAAAATGATAAATGGAGGGTGGAAAGTTTATTATGGGCTATAAAACAATTGTAAATCAACTTAACTTTGGATTTGGGATAAAAATAAACTCCTATTTCACACTCTAGTCACTCCAGGTATCTTATATGGATGTGAAGATTGGGGTTGTAGTATATCTAGAGAATCCTGGAGAAAGATATAATAGATCCAAAAGAATTTAATAACTTATACTCTCAAATTAAGGGAAATACACCCTATCATATCCTCCTCATAGAAGAAAGCCTTTATCCCATAGATAACATTTCTATGATTAGATATCTAATGTACAAGAACAAGATAAACAACATGGATGAGAAGAGGTTCCCCGAAATTTCTTCAAACTCTAGACAAAACCACCACCAGCTTAAGCAGGGATGGCATAAAGATGCCAAATATTGGCTAAATCATTGGGGAATACAATAAGAATCTATCATGCATGAAATGAATAATATTACAAATATTATAAATTCTAAATTTAAGGAGAATATGTGGTGTGATAAAGAATTAGTGGATAAAAGGAAATTAAGATACTACAAGGAGGTGGTCAACCCTAATTTAGAAGATCAAAATTACCTCTCAATTTTGAAAAGTGCAAAGAAGAAAATAAACATTGTTAGAATAAGAACAAACTCTCACGAGCTACATAGTGAAACTAGGCATTGGACAACTCCCAAAACACAATGGGATGAGAGAATATATCACATTTGTGACACTAAGTAGGTAGAAGATGAAAAACAATTCATCTTAGATTGCCCTACCTATACCCATATCAGATTCCAATTTAAAAATATTTTCCATGTTACGAACCTTCCTAACCTCCTAAGTCATCAAAACTATGGTGATATTGGAACACTTCTCTCAATGTTCTTTTAGCATAGAAATGCAATTTTAAAGAAATTGAAGTAATCTCTTACTTCTTAAGCTCTGATAGACCAATTGGTCTCAGTGGGTGTTCATCATCATCATCATCATCTCATATATATATATATATATATATATATATATATATATATATAAAGTAATTGAAAGTAAAAAAATTGTTATACCATTAATACATCCTTTCTACATCCCACTATGAAGGGATGTATAATTCCTTAAATGCTTAACATGGAGTCTACACATGGCATTTAAAAAAATATTAATAAAAAAAATCAATGTTGACCATAAAAAAATTATTGCAATGTCCACCTTAAGTAAAATATTTCATTATATATATATATATATATATATATATATACATACAGAGAATGAAAAAACTTTGTATTCCAATATAGAGAATACACATATTGTTACCCATCCAAAATGGATTGTCTTTCACTTACTATTCTACATTTCCTTTACTATTCATACTTCCCTTACATTCAAACATTCTACTTCATCCTTTTGTACTTCATTATATATATATATATATATATATATATACCAATTGAAAGTAAAAAAAATCTTATGGTTAAAACATTCCAATGGTGGGTTGATCATGTGATAGAGGTGTGTAATCCTTCCATACTCAATATGGAGTTGGGGTCTCATACACCAATTCCTTAAAATTAGATTATTATTATTATGGTTACAGTTAACGTCCATTCAAACTAAATTTAATCTTTTGGACCTTAAGAAAGGTAAGGAACCAACGTAGATCCATCTCAACTCCATATCTATCATTCATCGAGAGGGATCAAATTCTTTAAGGTGAAAACCTCTTCTTAGAACACAAAACGTGAGGAAAGGTTTGCACCTCGAAGGATTTGATCCCTCTCCACGCATGATAGATCCGGAGTTGATATAGATCTATGTTGGTTCCAAAATCAACCATAGAGATAAAATGGATAATTTTAATAAGTGAGAGAAGGGGTGATATAGCCTCAAGGGTTAGCTCGAGAGTCGTGAGTCGGACATGAGATCTCTCCCCCAAGTTGGGGAAGTCATGGGATCGACTCTCTTGATCCCCTTGAGGTTAGGAGCTTGGAACATAGGCATTGGCAATCTACCCTAGTTACCACCAGTCAACTACATTGAAGTCTCCTAGGTTTTCTATTCTTGGTTATACGAGAAAAAAGAGAGAATGTATGATCTATTATCTTTTGACAAACAAAGAAATATTTTAAATATACAATTAATTACACATTTTTTTGTGTGTTGGGTATAGTAGACTTTTTTGTAGTATGCCAAAGTATGCTTGTTAGATTGTGGCTTCAAGTCAAATCCACAATGGATTGTTGGTGTTGTAGTACACATCAAAGACAAGTGCACATAACAAAGTATAATGATTAGCATGTGGTTGCACGGAGTTAAATGACTTTGAGGGGTTGATTGAAAGTTTTTCATATTGGTGCTTTCAATGGAAAATGGTGAGTTTACCAAATATCATATTAAAATCTTCTCAAAACTGCAATGGTCATAATTTTACTACCTAGAATCAATGGATGGTTGTTATCTTCCAATGTAGTTGTTTGTAATGGGTTGTTATAGGAAAAAAAGTGATAGATCTAAATGAGGAGGATTTTGCAATGCTTGCATGCAAGGTTATCTTAGAGTATGAGAAGTGTGATGAAAATAATCGAGATGCAATAATACTAATTAAGTTATTTCAACATATGGCATGTTTTCTAAGGTGTAGGATGTGGAAAATTCACACACAATGTAGAAGATATTGAGGGAGATGCATACTTATTATTAAGGTGGAGAATTTTACTCTAAATGCGTACTTTTCTCTATTAAAATGGAAGTAGGTGGATCTCTTTCTGAGTATTTTTAGAAAGTTAAGAGAAATTTGAGGTCATCTATTAGTAATCAGGAGAGAAATAATAGAGGAATATGTAGTAATAATCACCTTGAAGAGTCTTCTTCCTTTGTTTGAAAACTTCATTGAAACATTAAATGTTACATCTAAGTCTATTAATATGTAATTTCAAAAGGTGTGCACTTAGTTGCTTCAAACTAATAGGTGGAAAAAGCAATTTGGAAGTGGCTATGGTAGTGAGCATCAAAGGGTTCCCTTGCATCCAAATTTAAAGGAAAGAGAAAGCATATAGATGGAACCAAATGCATTAGAGGTAAGCCTCCATGTATATTAAATCCAGTGAGGATGCAAATGTTTTTACTGTGGTAAATTTGACCATATGAAAGAAGATTATAAGAAGAGGTTGTGAGATGAGGAACACAACAAAGGATAACAATATAGAAAAAATGAAATGAATGTTGTTGAGTGTGAAATGATGAATTCTATGCCTTTGTAGATTCACAAAAAGGTGCAATGAGTAATGACTATTTTTTTAGTTTCAATGCATCTAGATATCCAGTTAACCATAGTGATTAGTTTAGTGATTTCGTGGAAGACCAAACTAGATCAAATTCAGTGGTATTTGATGATAGGGAAGGGTACTATGTTGAAGGACAAAGAAACTTGCAAATACAATTTCTAAGGTCAAACTTTAATTTCTATGATTTTTTGTAATTTTTTAATTAAATATAAATTTATTTTCCCTTAGTGAGATTACAAAACATAGTTTACACTTGGATGTATTTCAATGGAGAGATGTGTTTTGTGATTGATAAGAAAAGCAATAAAATATAGTATCAATAGCAATGGAGAAAATATTATACAAGTTGGTTGATGATGAGGAACCTAAATTACATGATTTAATCCCCAATAATGGGAGAAACAATAATTATGTTTGGCATCAAAGGTATAAGAATTTAATAATATTTTAGTATCTTTCTTAAAGACAAATGATAATATGGTGTCTAGTTTACCATAAATCCAAAAGAAGGAGCATATAAATTGAACTTGCTTGGAAAAAGAACAACACAAGATGTCATTTCAAGTATGCAAAGCCTAAACTAGTCCATATTGATATCTATATGCATGAAAAGAATAATGACGACATGATTGAAGATGTTTCAAATCAAGAAGACGAAGCACTAATTTGCAAGGCAAGTTAAAGAAAAAAAAAGACCTAAATGGTACTATAAAACGTTGGAGGATGTGTGGTTGGAGGAGGTTCCTCAACTGAGAGAAGAATGACCAGGAAACAAACATAAAAGATAAGATAAGGAACATATTAATTTTGATTTAATTGTTGTTTTTTTGGTGAAAATATGATTGGAATAAAACCCTCAAGAATTATAAATGAAAAGTGACTTCCACAACAAATCATAGCAATGCTCCTATAATGAAGGAGAACAGGTGGATCGATTTGTTATGCTACCAAGGTGTGCAATAATATTTGGAGTTGGATTAGTAGCTAGGTTCTTTAAAATCTCTTTAAATTGAAACTCACCTTGAGATTCCTCATGTAGTTATGTTGTCTCCCCTCCCCTCCTTGGTGTTAGCTATGGACTCTTCGTTTGGTGAATTCTCCTCCAAAACCATGGGGGTGTTGGCCACATCGAGTAGCACCACGTTGGTTGTTGAGAAGTCAACGAAAGAAGATATCCAAATTGACTAACCCAAGGACATGCCAACATTAGAAGAATATTCGGAAACATATGAATTCAAACATTGATGCCTCCTAGGTAATTTTTTTTATTTTTTATCTTTTTAATTTTCTATGAGTTGTCATGTAATTTTGGTAAGGAAATATACCTAATACCATATGAATTGTAGTAGTGTAGGCTTAAATAGAATATTTTGAACTCTATTTTCTTAAAGTTGTGGCCAATTTTTAACCCTTTTGTATTATATTGCTGTCTAGTTCTCTAATACAAAAGCTATCCATTACTCTTAGAAAAAATGCAATTTTATATTAACATTATTAAAATATAATATAAATTATTAAAATTTTAAAATGTGTACTATACGTTTTTTAAACATTAATTTTATATACACTTTTAACATAAGTAAATTGCTTAAAACAAAACATAATATAAAAAATTAGCTAGTTGTTATATTTTCTAAGATAGATTATATTTTATATTTTCATATTTTGATTAAATTTTTACAATTTTGTATTTTTATATGTAAAGAAAATAATACAAGTCATGGACATCATTCCAAACATTCATATAGAGATGAAGTTTTTCTATGGAAGACATAGAGTTTGGGGTTAAGCAACTTGTAAATGGGAAAGCTAAAGACATTGAAGGCTACCAAGATGAAATCTTAAAAACTGTAGGGACTATACTCATCCCTCACATATATAAGCTCTTCAATTTAGAAGTTAAATATGACTTCCCTAAACCCTAGACACAAAGCATCATTGTATGTATTTGTAGAATCCCAAGGAAACTTGGGTAGTTGTAGAGATGGAGGGAACTTTATCTATATCATTTACATTTTTATTTTTCTCAATGGATTTAGGTCATAGGATCAATAATTGGGTAGAATCGGAAACATGGACACTACTTAATAGGGTGTTTATGGTCAATTGATTCAAAACTTTGCACATAAAAAATGATTCAAAACTCATTATTGACTGGACAGTTGTTATAGTTCCCTTTCAGAGCATTGGTCTACAATATTTAATGGAATGGGTCCATGCATGGAGACATTATTTGGTCAATGTATCTTACAAGCATATATATTGTGTGCAAAACACTATGGACGACTCTCAATCAAAAAGTGGAGTTGCAACACAATATGATATGAACCTACATGAGTTTAAAGATGTGGTTTTTATGATGCATCGGTCGTATTGTCCTTTTATGTCATTGTGATACCTATTAATGCTAGTGTGATCCAAGTATTATGATGTTGATTTTAAATTCTATTTTTGAGGATATTGAATATGCAATAAGTAAATATAAGGTAGTTGAGGCAAATGGGCTGAGGAAAAAGTGTCAGTTATTTTTTTAACGACATGATAATATTTTTTTAATAATACTTATAGCAATATATTGAATGCAATATCCTTATTTCTCTCTTAGAAATAAACTATTATGTTTTTGTTTTTTCTTCGTAAAAAATAAAGTGAATGTTATAATTTAAATAAATAAACAAAAAGGTAAGGAAATCAGCCTTGAGGGTTATTTCAAGTGGTCATGACCCAAACATGAGATCTCTCTTCAAAATTGGGGAGGTAACAAGTTTGACTCTCTTGATTCCCCCTAGGTTAGGATCTCTAATCAAGGTCGATGGTGTTACCTTGTTTACCAGCCATGGATCATGGGGAAGTGCTCAGAGGGTTTTCCACAAGGTGCTTTCCTTGAAAAAAAAAAGGCAAAGACATTACTATTATCTTCCCTTAATAACAACATCCTTCATATTGAGCAAAGTACTAAATTTTTAATAATATTGTCCTTTGTTAAAGATTTGGGAAGGATGTTTATAACTTGGACCTTAGTACAATAGTACCTCAAATAAATTTCACTTGATATTGAATAATTTCTAAGTATATTTCTTCTTTGTTCTTAAGAATGTGGTACTAACTTCAAGGCAAAGGATGGTCATCTAATTCAAATCATTCTTAATAACCTACATCCCCCTTATCAAGTTTTCATTTCTAATCAATGCACCATCCTCTTCGAAACCTCCTAAGGCTGCCAAGAACCTCTGGTTTATATAGGCTTGAATTTGGAAACAAAATCCCAACTTCCCCCCAAATATCTGGCCTCAAACATGGTCAAAATCCCCCCAAACAAGCTTAAAAAATCAAATAAAATCTTATAATATGGTTGAAAACCCACTTTTGGGCTAAATTTAGGTGCAACCCCCTATTTGTAGGCCCCTGGTCGCATGCCTGCCTCCTTGTGGCCTTATGTTGAGTGCTTAGTGCACTAGCCCCTTAACGGTCAGTCCCTGGTCATGTGGCTTGGCCCATGTGGCCATGGCTTATACCTCCATGCGCCTTTCTGTTGTAGCCCCTGGTTGTAATCCTATGGTTACACGCCTTGGTCGGTGGGCTAGCCCGACCGAATGGGCACTAACCCCACATATTCGTGCCAAACATAAAGTGAATGGTCGTAGGTCATATGGTAGCAGTCGCGATATAAACTTTTCGTCGGGGGTTGGGGCTAGGCCCCAACCCTTTACTCTGCCCAACATACAACATAGTTCAATTCAAATATTTAATTTACGCCATATGAAATAAGATCCACCGTGTGTGGGTTGGTAGCCCAACCCTGCCAAATCGCTCTACCCAGACCAGAGGCCACAGGTTCGACTCCCGTAGAACCCATAAAAATTTTCCCAACAACCAACCAATGAATGGGTGCCACATGGCACCATTACATTCGCCCATCAGGTGACACTTGTCAAGCTATGATTTGACCACCTGTCTACCCAATCAGCATGTCAATGTACCTTCCATGTCACTATATGGTCGTATGGACTGTACAATCATCTACCACATCAACACTGTACAGATTGTACGGACTGTACAGTCAACAAAATTTTGCATGTTTGGAAAAATGAACAGATCACACTATCTTTCACATACAGTGTCCTTTTGATCCCGTTCAATTTGTGTTGGGTTCGTAACAACAAGGCCTACATACACGTCCATTTCGAAGATATTCTGAGCACTTTGATTTTTAGGCCTTCCTGGACCTATTTTGGTTCTTGGATCCATTTTGGATCACACCTCCCCACTAAGGTGTTTTGGTTCTCCAAAAGGATACTAACTAGTCATCAAGTGTGGGATAGGCCACCCCGCTTGTTCTCTGTCTTTAAACTATGTCCTATGCACCTGTCTCATCAAGATCAATTGTAAAACAACTATAATAACTAACAGCATATTGTTAGCCACTTGTACTCTATCACATCTTACTGAAGCCAATATCACCCATGTTGACAACATAACCAATGATAACATCAAAAATATGACTGCAAATGAGCTAATATTTTTGTAGTACTTGCACGACATTAGCTTATCTTGAAGCAAAGTATGATTGATCTTCCATTCTACAATCATCTCATGTTCTTGCTTAAGATCAATTGCTTGATTTGGGACAATTGTAGGTGTGTTTCTTGCATGATATGCCTTCTTTAATTGTTCCATTTTTTGAAGAGATTGATTTTCTTTTAAGTGATGAGCATGTACAACATATTCCTTGCTTGCTTTGATTAAGTGATATTGATTATGTTCCATGTAGAATATTTCTTTGTGATCATACAAATAAGGACTTCCTAAGACCATTCCACATTCATTGAGTGGCACCACATCACATGTTACCTCATCCACAAACTTAGATGAAATTTCAAAATTTAATGTGCATTGCTTTGTTATGTGCAATTTATGATTGTTGCTTATCCATTTAAGTGAGTAAGGCTTATGATGTATCTGAGTGTTTAATCTCAATTGTTTAACCACTTCCTCTAAAATCAAGTTAGATTGAGATCCACTATCTATCAATGTGTCGACCTTAGTATGTCTCATTATGACCCTTATGTGAAACAATTTACTTATAGAATCAAATCCATCACCAATTTTACCTATCAAACCAACCGCTGCCATTTTGGATTCATCACCTGAATCTGATACCAAGTCTATTGGTCATGATGTTGTTGCAATTGTTTGCCTCCCTTTTCTCTCTTTGAACCACTTCGATCTCTTCTCAGGATGCAATTGCCAACAATGGTCATCATCATACTCTTGTTAAGTTGTTTCTTGCAATTCTTGCAAGATAGATTCTCTTCCCTTCTTGCCACTGAATTTGCCTTCTCGCCATTCCACTTCTTTTTGTCCTCTTTTTTTGAAGGTGATTTCCCTGACACACCAACTCTTGTTTTCCCTGCCTCAATGTATGTCACTTGAACAGAAACCTCATTAATATTAGTAGGTCCAAACATAAATACAGTGTTGCGAATATGTACAAGTAAACCTCCTATATACTTCATAAGAGTTTCTTGGCTATGTAATGGAATGTCTAACATCAATGCCATATTTCGAAATTCATCTGTGTATTCTTGCACTGTTTGTCTCTTTCTTAGTATAAGACCTTTCCATTCAATTAAATTCTTCTCTTTCTAACCCAAAGGACAAAATTTCTTTCTAAGTGCAGAAACAAAAACTTGCCATGATGGAAATACATTACCCACTTGTTGTGTGCCATTTTTCAACTTGCTTTGCCACCAAATGAGTGTTGTTCCTTCAAGACGAAGTGATTCCAACTTGATTTTAGTTGCCTCATCCTTGATTTGTTTCACACTGCAATAAACTTCCATCTGTCTAACCCAATTATCAAGCCTCTTTTCATTGACTTCACCATCATACATAGGTAATTCAAATTTCACATCAAGCTTAAGTAAAGGAATATCATTTTTATGTTTATGGGAATGTTTTCTTGTGGTGGATTTGGAACTTGAACTTGAAGAAGAAGAAGTTGATGGAGAAGAAGGAGGTGAAGGAGTAGTTTGATGAGGATCCTCTCCTTCTTCACTTTTGACCTTTGAATATTCACCTAGAATCAGTCTCTTCCGTTCCAAGTAATCCTCATATAGAACCTTCACCATCTCCGACATGGCAATGAAAGTCTTTCAAAACTCTTTCTCCTCATGAGAAAGTCCCTCTTCTGATGCCATCTTCTCACTTGGAGAATTTCTCTTTCTCGATCCAATCTCATGATTCTCTTCAACAAGCTCGCCTTCACCATGATTCAGTTTTTCCCCGGCAATCATGCAAACCCAAAAACCAACCGTCAACTAGCTCTGATACCACTTGATCCGAAAAAGATATTTTAAAGACTATGGTTGAGTTTTAAAACATGAATTCATTAACAATTTAATAAATTGATGAAAGATGAAGAATTAATGATGTAAGATATCAGCCATAATAATATATACATATCTATAAATAAGCACAAGAATCAGCAAACCATAACAGCAAAAGTTGATAAGGGAGTTCGGCAATATCGCCTACATCTTCGAGCCTTTGTCTCAGTGGGTGAGGCTTTCTTATTTCTCTTCAAAGCTCCAAAAGTACATCATAATAGTGTCAAATGAATTACAAACTGATATGTCTTTGTTCTTCTATATATCAAGAACCCAACACAACTGACGTCACTGAAAATAGATGAACGAAGCTCCCAGAAATGACCCGCAAAGTTGCTCTCCTCAATTGCTTCCCTGCATAAAAATGGCTTTGGCTTTTCAATTCTTCAGCATTTTCCTCTTCTAAACCTCCTAAGGATGCTGAAAACCTCTATTTTATATAGGCTTGAAGTTAGCAACAAAATCCTAACTTCCCCCTAAGATCTGGCCTCAAAAAGGGCTCCAGATCCTCCAAAAATGGTAAAAACCCCCCCAAACAGGCTTAAAAAATCAAATAAAATCTTATAATATGGTTGAAAACCCACTTTTGGGCTAAATTTGGGTGCATCCCGCTATTCTAAGGCCCATGGTTTCATGCGTGCCTCCATGTGGCCTTATGCTGAGTGCTTGGTGCACTGGCCCCTTAACGGTCAGTCCCTGGTCATGTGGCTTGGCCCATGTGGTCATGGATTATACCTCCATGCGCCTTTACGTTGTAGCCCCTGGTTGTAATCCTATGGTTATGCACCTTGGTTGACGGGCTAGCCCAGCCGACTGAGTGCTAACCCCACATATCTGTGCCAAACGTAAATTGAATGGTCGTAGATCATATGGTAGCAGTCACGTGGTAAAGCTTTCATCGGGGGCTAGGGCTAGGCCCCATCCCTTTAATTTTCCCAACATACAACATAGTTCAATTCAAATATTTAATTCACACCGTATGAAATAAGATCCACTGTGGGCAGGCTAGTATACTGGTCCTACCGAATCGCTCCGCCTGGACCGGAGGTCACAGGTTTGACTCCCGTAGAGCCCATAAAATTTTTCCAAACAACCAACCAATGAATCGGTGCCACATGGAAACATTACATTCACCCATCAAGTGACACTTGTCAAGCTATGATTCGACCACTTATCTACCCATTCATAATGCCAATGTACCTACCACATCACTATACAAGCGTACAGACTATACAATCAGCTTCCACGTCAGCACTATACAGATTGTACAGTCAGCAAAATTTTGCTTGTTTGGAAAAATGAACAGATCGTGATATCTTTCGCATACGGTGTCCGTTTGAGCCCGTTCAGGTTGTGTTGGGTTCATAACAATGAATCCTACACACATGCCTATTTCAAAATGATTCCAAGCAATTTTATTTTCAGGCCTTCATGGACCCATTCCTGGATCCATTTTGGATCACCTTTATAGGGAAGAAATGTATTGTTGCATTATATTAAAATGGAAAGTGGAGAATATGAATGATGCCTTGATGTTGTAAGATCCCTTTCAATGTCTCTTTGCTCCAACACACACACTTTTTCTACAGTGTCTTTGATGAAGAAGATCCACAATCTGACTTAGAGAGCTAAAGCAAAGATATCTCAAGTATAATATATAGCATAACTCTTCATGCATATGAAAACCTTAGCCTTTTCAACCCTATCCTTTTCCATGAGATATCCTTCTTTATATAGAGTGAAAGAGGGATGGATGAGGAGATTAGGATGATCCCACTAAATCAGAGAAGCAAGTAAGATCCAAACCGATCGGAGGCCACCTCATCTTCTAGAAGATTCCCTTCTAAAACATTCATGAATTTTGGCTTTTCCCTTTCTTAAGCATCATCGCACCCTATGCATAGGCAACCTATGACGATGCTGCAATCCATATTTGGTGCAGAGTGCAACAATCAAGCGTCGTCGCACCCCAAGCATAGAGCAGGGTGTGATGATCTTCCTTGTCATAGTTTTTTAGGGAGGAAAAGCAAACCACTTTTCTCTTGAAGAAAGTCTCTTTTAATATTTTCAGGGAACATGGAAGTGATTTAATCACATGTCATCAGTTGATCACTAGGGTGACCAAAATAATGTGTAACAGAATGCCACCCAAAGTATGAATCTGGAACCTATGACAACTTAAATACTTTGTGGAACGTGTGTGTCGAAAATAAGGAGCACATAGATCGAGAACCTACAAACAATCAAACATCTTCATAATAATATACCATCTTCTGAGGTAGGCATTCCCATACTCAAACTACAAGTGACTCTAATCATAAGTGTCAAAGTGAGTCATGGACACTAAATATAGTACACTATGGATCCATGTCATCATGATTCATCATAGCCACAAGAAATACACTGTGGATCTATACTCTTAAGGAATTCAAATTCGGACATAGCCACGAGACATACATAGTAGATCTATGTTTCAGTACAAACTTATGAATACTCTGTCGCAACCTGGATTGATATGATAAGATCCAGGGTCTTCAATTTCATCGTCTCTAAGTACGAATCTAGCCATGTGATTACAGGTGTCGAAGTTGAATATGGTAGAAACCACTTGATTACCGGTCATTAATGAAAACCGTTAACAAGTGCAAGGGAAATCACCATTAATGTGAATGAATCCCAAGGTACTCCTAGTACAATCCAACAAGTGTGAATGAATAATTTAAAGTCAAACACTCGATGGAATCTTCCAATCAAGGGTCAATGATGTGAACCCATTGTTGAAAGCGAGGAAACCTACCATTGAAGCATGCAGGATTCAAGGTACTAATGTGATTTCTAAGTATTGTTCCCAGATAATGAGTTGAAGTCAACAGGAAAAGACTCATCATAGGAGGGCCTTGATGTATCCCCCATCAATGACACGAAATATGTAACATATTTGAAGTAGATCAGAGTATGAAGTGATTTGAAACTGACTCGGGAAGGATGACATGGTAAAAAATTTATAACTGCAGATGGACGACTCGATAGAAGGCTAGTTTAGGTTGGACTTCTCTTGAACATATGAATGACACGACAATTGTCTTGGCAGCATTGACTCAAAGGAGGACCCAACATATGAACTTGTGGATGGTCAAATGAGAGACAAATGGATTTCCCAACCCGTATACAATGATGAAGAGGGGTGTCATGTTCAAGAGTGACTTTACTGCCACTAACACAAATACAACAACACATTTCTTCCCAAATTTCCCCCACCATTTCTGGTGAGTACCGCTTTCTTTTTACGCAAGCTTGAGGAGAATAACATATGTTTGTAATGTAAGCTCATCCTTTGGATGAGTCCCTCGAAGTATGTTTAATGAACCCTAAGAAGGATTGGTTCGATCCCATATGGGACTTTTGATTCTTGTTTAACGAGTACAAAGAAAGAAAACTCATGGGTTTTTCATATTTAGAGAGTCTGACAAACACTTAAAGAGAACTCCATAAGGTCATTTTTCGTAAGTTAGTCTGACAAGACTGAAAAAGAGATAAACTACCACTCATCAGACGTTTTCTTCAAATACTTTTATGAGCGTTAAAAGAACAAGTTCACTTGGCTATGTTTTCATGTTTAGGGAGCTTGAAAAGAGCTTAATAGATACTCCATAGAGTTTGTTTTTTGTATTACCAATGCAAGTTCAAAAAATGATAAAAGGTTACTCGATTTCATTCTCATGGTTTTATGAGCGTGAGAAAGAATTAAGACTATGATCGAAGTTTTTCCTAAAAAACCCTAAAAGCATCTATTCATAAGAAAAACACACAAAAACAATCACAAATGGTGGACCCCTGTCAAACGTCTCGTCTTTAGAACTTTCAATCTGTAAAAGAAAATACTTTGCAAAGTTGGTTAGACTTTAGGGCATGGGTAACATCTAGAGTGGACCTAATGGTTAAGAACATGTGTTTCCTCTTAAGAGGTCACAAGTTCAAATCCAGAGGGGGGTAGGGTATGTATACCTTCGCAGACTTTACCAGTAAATATCACTGGGCGGAGGAGGTCTCATACACCAATTTGGTGTCTGGATTGGCCGTGACCTTAAAAATAGATTATTATTATTATTATTATTATTATTATTATTATTATTATTATTATTATTATTATTATTATTATTATTATTATTATTATTATTATAAAAACTAATTTAATTTTGCAATAAAATATGGTAAAAAGCAATAAAATAGGTCAAAACAACCCTTTTACCGTTCCATTTTGCAATTTCACCCAAATAGTGCCCAAAACCCTCTTTTTCTCCCAAATTTCAATTGTCGATTATGGAGCGCCTAGTGGATCATTTCTCAAACCGTCTCTATCAAAAAGGTAATCTTCTGCCTCTTTATCTTTTCATGGTTTAAAATTTTGTTTTTATTGGTTTATTGTTGAGTTTGGGTCAATTTTTTGGGGGTACCTTCGCTTTCAGATCGTCGCAAGCCCACAATATCGTGAACTACGATGATCTGGAATCGTCATAGGGGGCTCAAAGATAGGGTGCGATGACATCGCTCTGCATGAAAGCAAAGCCCTACGGCGACCGCAAATCAACTTTTGAAAAGATAAAATGAGCTAGAAAGACTTCCAAGAATTGATTTTTTATTATTCTAATCTTCTTTTGATGTTACTTGGCAGGTTTTCCTTGGTCAAAATGTTCAAGTGGAGAGAACGTGAGCATGAGGAAGAAGACTATTTTTCCAGGAATGACTTGGGCACAGTTATGACACTTAGGAAATGTGGATTACTCAAGTTCTTCAAAATTCAGGGCATGATATCCCAAGTGATATTGCTAGAGTATCTGGTTCACATGTGGGATGTGAACGAACAAGCCTTTCACGTGGGTGTACATACACTCACATTGGATATAGAGGATATTTAATTTCTGGCAAGTTTATCTCGTCGAGGCTCTCGGGTAATCACTCTCGGGAAGCAAGGGTGGAGGAGAACTCATGGATTACTATGTTTCTCATCATTGCATGCCAGGTATGGAAAAACATAGTGGCAAGGTGGCCATTAGAGATGTTCATGATTTACCATTGTGGACCATCCTCTATACCATTACCCAGATGGTAGGGATTGAAGCTCCCCATATGGCTTTGCAAAGCCACTTTCAGTACGCCATAAAGTGCATGGAACACGGGGTCTTCAACTGGTGTGAGGGTGTCTTGAAGAACATGAAAAAGAAACTGACAAAGTGTCAAAATGGTCGGTTGAAACAGTTTGTTTATGGGTCCATTTTGGTGTGCTTCTTCTTGGACAGGGTCCCTATATTACGTCTACAAGTGGAGTGGGACATACCTGCTCCACAAGATCTACAGATGAAAATATGGGTGGACTTGATGGCTCATCACGGTGGCATGCCTATCGTCAAGTATCACAATGTTTTCTTCCAATGGATGAGAAATCAACGAATCATGGTGGAGGACTATGCGTACATAGGGACATACTTCCATGGGTATCCTGACTTATCTCTTCCTGAGGGATCTCAATGGGGAGACATAGGTAAGAAGGAAATTTTCATTATATGGTGTTTTTGATATTTTAATTATATAAAATGTTTTTTTTGTCATTTATCCAAGACTAATCAAGTGTTGTCAATAATGTAGATGTGTCACCTTATCTTCCTCCAGGATCATCTCTCATTCAGAGGTGATGAGAGAGAGGTGTTGTAGTAGGAGTGGTCATTGCGGATCTCAAGGCGATTGAGAAGAACCTAGAGGGATTAACCATGACTATCCTTGATGCCACGATGGCCGAATTTCCTAGGCGATATCAACACCATACAATTGGTGTATCTGCATCTATTGGTCGACTTCTCCATAGAGTGGCAAAATAAGTTTTTTGTTACAGCGAGCAACATCCTTGATTCTTTTTGTACATGAATCCATGAGCTTCATCATTTTGATATTTTGGTCCTTGGACAAACACTTTTTGTAACTTTTATCGTTATTAATATAAAGTTTATACCGACTTACTTGTCTTTTTAAAATGTGTGTAATAATTTATAAATGTCTCAAATGTTTGTCTAACACATAATTAGCCAATGCATCTGTCAATGTGTTTAGACATCTAAGAATATGTTGATATTCAATATAATCAAAATGTCTTTCCAAGAGGCGAATTCTTAAGTATACCTGTAACAATGTAGGACTTCGGATGGAATAAATGTTACTTAACTGCAGCACTATTAAATGTGAATCGAGTCATAAAATAAGATGATGGATGCCAAATGAAATGGTGTTGGTTAATAATTCAAGAACTGCACTATATTCCACAATATTATTAATTGCACGACCAAGGAAAACACCATGTAGACTGATTAACTCATCCGTAGGTGCATAGATTTCCCATGCAGCAGACGCTAGGTTTTGAGTACTACGACTAGCACCATCAACAGATCCGATATAGGGTAACAAAGACACCGACATATGGAAACCAAGAACAATGCAAGGTAAGCAGCTAAAAGGAAGAACAAAAACAAAAAATCACACTAGAGTATAGTACACTAAAAATACATAGCACTCATGCAAAAATAGTTTAAGCATAGTACTTCTTCAAGTAAAGCCTGTTTCTGGGTTCACTCAAAGGAATTCCATCATAATCTACCAGCTCATAAGCCCCTTTCTCCAACACGCGTTACACAATATAAGGGCCATGCCACATAGGCTCGAATTTACTGGCCCCTAATAAGTCACGATCATGTTCGTAAAGAAACCAAATCACCCTAAAAAAAAACAGGTGGTTTGATATGCTTGTCATATTGAGCTTTGACATGCTTCTTCTGAGTTTCAATGACTAAGGCAGCATCGCAGAGAGTCTTGTCTAATTGCATCAGACACAAGAGACGTTCCTCTTCAGTTGAGGTGTTACGGAGAAGTTCGACAACTAGTTTCAAACATGGGATTTCACATTCAATTGACAGAATAGCTTCAATACCATAAACTAACTGGAAAGGTGTGAACCTTGTGGTAGATTTAACATATGTTCAACAGGCCCATAATGTCGATAAAAGCATCGTGTGTGAGCTTGACTTGTGAATTCCTATCATCCATTGAAGCATAGTAGTAAGAACTTTTTTAATTGCTTCAACCTGGCCATTGGCTTGTGGATATTAAGGTGTTGAGTTTTCATGTCGAAGACCCAACTTCTCGGTAAGTTCATACATCATGAAATTGTGAAAATGACTACCGTGGTCAGTGACGATGGCTTGAGGGACACCAAATCTAGTAACGATATGATTGAATATGAATAACGTTGCAGTTTTCCCGATGTTATCAAATGTAGGCATCAACTCGACCCATTTATTGAAATAATCCATGGCTACAATGTTGTATCCATGCCCCCCATCTGAGTGAGGGTTACATGCCATGAAGTCAATGCCCCATTTAGCGAATGGAACAATGTAAACTATAGGGTAAAGAGAAGAAGGATGAGATCAGATCTTATTGTTATACATTTGACAAGCGTGGAATTTCTATATGGCAGTAATGCAATCCTTAAACAATTAAGGCCAGAAGTAACCAGCTCGTAAGATCTTTTGGGAAGTGGCATGCCCAAACTTATGACCGCCACATGCTCTAGAATGAAATTCATTCAAATCTTTCTCATCTTCATCGTAGGTTAGACATCGTCGAAATATGGAATCAATACCACGATGGTAAATGGTATCTCCAAGGATAATGTATTGATGGGATTGATACCGAATACGACGACGATCCACAGTAGAAAGATCGGGCCGAAAATTTTGGGTTTGGAGATAAATGATAATGTCTTCATACCATATGTCATCAAAAATGATTAAGAAGAGAGACCCATCAGGAAAGGAATCCTCTGCCACAATTTGTATCTCAGTAGAGGGAAGGTCACATATCAATTCGGAAAAAAACAAATGATTTCTTTGATTTGGCACACTTAAATTCCAAATCAAACTCCTGGAGAATGACTATCCATTTGGAGTATTTTCTCCCCAGAAATTGTTGCGTAAGGATGTGTTGCATAGGGTTGCAATCGGAAATGAACGTGGTTCTATGTAACAAGATATAATGATGAAAACGTTGAACAACTTGAACAACTGCCAAGGCCCGTTTCTCCACATGAAAATATTTGGTTTCAGTGGTCGTGAGACTCTGACTCAAATAGTATATGACATGTTCATCATGCGAATCATCATCTTGGACTAGAACCATAGTGATGGTAGATTCTGAAGAAACTAAGTATAAGAAATAATCTCGACTATAATCGGGTGGAAATAAGAGTGGTGGACGGGTTAAGGAAAGTTTCAAAGCTTCAAAGGTTTTGTTGTCAGTGTCGTCCCATATAAAATCTTGACCTTCTTTAATAATTCAAGTAAAACCTTTCATTAATTCAGCATAGTTGGGGATGAATCAACGTAAAAAAATTTCCTTCCCTTGCAAACTTTGGAGTTGGCGCAATGTAGAAGGAGGCAGATTGAGAATGGCTTCAACCTTCAGAGGTTCCACCCTAATCCCATGTGTAGAAACAATAAAACCAAGAAGTCGTCCGGACTCCACACAAAAAATGCATTTATGTGGATTCAATCGTATGTGATAATAGCAACAACGTAGGAAAATGGCCCATAAATGTGACGGGTGATCTTGACGATGCATGGAATGCATCGGTAAATAATCTAGGTAAGGTTGTACAATGTGCTTAATATCATGAAAAGCGTAAGACATAGCACATTGAAAAGTCGCACCAGCATTCTTGAGACGAAAAGGTAATTTTTGGTATGCAAATGTTCCCCAAGGGTAGATAAAAGCAGATTTATGTTGATCCGCATGTAAAATTTTGATTTGATTATAGTCAGAGAAACCATCCATCAAAGAGAAGATTTCACTCCAGGCACAATCATCAACGATCTAGTCAACAAAAGGGGTTGGATAATTGTCTTTGGGACAAGCCTTGTTGATATCCCTATAATATACAAAAAAACGGATTGTGCCTTGTTTCTTTGTAACCAGAACAAGATTAGACACCCAATCAGTCAAATCCACAGGATAGACAAAATTGGCTTTGAGAAGTTTTTCAACTTCAAGTTTAATAGAAGAAACTTTACGTGGATGTACTGGGCGAAGTCTCTATCGAACGGGTTTAGTGTCCGGGTTGTTAGAATATAGAAGATTTTTCTCTTTTTACCATTGACGATACCATCGTCACCCAACCATAGGCCGAAGCCTCCCTCCAAGCACCTTAACCTTGACTGAGAATTACACCGGAAGAAAACCCTAGGCTAGATATCCAAACAAGGTGTAGTGCATATTCCTCCAAGGATAGTGCACCAACAATAGCTGATCAGATAGTCCAAACCCTAGCCAAGAGATAGTCCAAGCCAACACTGAAATTTGGTTGCTATAGCAACTACACCTACAACTCTCCTTCACATGTGTGCACCAAACTGGGAACTGCAGTGCACACCAGTTGCTGCTCTGCAATTCTGAGATATGTCAAATGAGAACTGGCGCCCTGTATTTATAGTGGTTCTGCCATATTTGTTGGGACCGACTTCTCCTTCTGGGTACATGTCTGTTCAGTATATTATTATTATTTATGGTCGACTTCTTCTCTTGGAGGCTAATAACCTAATATAAATTATCTTCTTGAGTCGACAAGACTTCTAGGGTTATTAGCCAACTCATTAGGGTTTTCTCTTGCTTTCTGGAGTCTTCTATTCTCATCAGGTTTACACATGGAGGTAAATACCTCCCGCAGCTACCATAATATTAACACTCCCTCCTAGCTATGGAGGTATTACAGGTAATGGTCTTGAGCACAAAAACATACCATTTACCCAGTAGCATCAACATAGTCTTTTAGACTATCTCATGACTAGATTATGAGAATCACCATCACCATGAGCTGCATCATCTCTCGAAACCATACCTCATCTGAGTAATCATACATGATGCTGGATAAGTCACTCACACCATAGAGTGATACAAGAGCCATTCTTATAATCTAGAATAGTAAATTCTCTTAACCATTTTCCATCTGGAAAATCTATGTTCATTATTCGTCTGGATGATGATTATCTCCAATAAACTATTGATAGTCTTGAAGGTAATCAGAACAAAAATAGAACACAACTATGTCTATCCATAGTAGTACATAACTACAATCCAGTGGTACACTACCACACCAAGAAATACACAAGTACTTGATCAGCAATGTATAGTCACGAACAGTGGAACATATCCACCACAGTAGTCTACATCTACTGTCATACAGTCTTCATAACAAACATTTGATAGCAACCTGTACAGAAACAATGTTATGATATAAACTGAATCATCTGGGCCAATATTTCACTCACATTTGTGAGCTTTGAAAGAATATATGCCCTCAGAGTAGATAATGAGATATCTGGACTATTCTTCTCAAGCAAGGAAGAATAATTGTCCTGTCTTTGGAACCTGGACCATTCCCCACCCTGGGCCATTCTTCCTACACTAATCAAAGTGCACCCTGGAGAGAATGTATAAACCCTAAGGAATGTTGAGCCTGGACCATTCCCCACCCTGGGCCATTCCTCCTACACTAATCAAAGTGCACCCTGGAGAGAATGTATAAACCCTAAGGAATGTCTGTCCCTGATTGATGAGCCTGGACCATTCCCCTCCCTGGGCCATTCTTCCTACACTAATCAAAGTGCACCCTAGAGAGAATGTATAAACCCTAAGGAATGTTTGTCCGGACCATTTCCTCTGTTAACCACAAGAGGAAAAGATTGTCCGGCATCAACCTCCAAAAACGGACCATTCCTCATGTTAACCACAATGAGAAATTGTTGTCCGACGAGGCGGGACAGTCTTCTTGAGTAACCATCAAGAAGAGAGACTGCCCTAGACCACTCCCCATGTTAACCACAATGGTAAGTTGTTGTTTATGATACATCAACAATCAGAATGCTTTCCATGTTAACCACAATGGGAAGTCGTTTTCTATGATACATCAACAATCAGAATACTTCCCATGTTAACCACAATGGGAACTCACTGTCCGTCAGAAAAATCAATCCAGTTTCCGAACAGGAAAGCATCTGTCCAAGATGGACTATTTTTCAATAAATGTCTTCAATAATATTTTCAATGCTCCCTCCCAACCTGGGAGTCATTTCTTCCTTTTTCAATAAGGAAGTTTTTTCCACGAGCTCCAGCTTGAGTATGCAAACTCTTCCATCTTGGATAGAATCTTTACCAAAATGTCTTCTTATCTTCTCATCTATGGAGTTATGTATTGGAGAACCATTTTCTCCTTTCTAGACTTCATCATGGATAATGTAGTGCTTGATTTCAAATGTACTTTAGTCTGGAACACTATGAAGGCTTCGTGTAGATCTGAACAATAGAGTATATCATTGTTGGAAAACTGGAACATATCCATGTGGTACTTATTCTGTCATCATGAGATCTTGATCTACTGAGTAATCATCTTGATGTTATAGGGAATCTTCACCACGCTTCTATTGTGCACTGGAGGTTCTTCCACCAAGTTATCTTCTTCTATCTACATACAAGGGTCTCTTTCTGGTATGCCTCAAAGTCTTGAGATTGCTCTTCATACACTCTTTATTCAATTTCTCTAGAGAACATTCTTTTTATTCATCTGATGTAGAACTCCAACTCATGGATGTTGCGGATGATATAATGACTCATGTGGAGATAAGTTTGGTTTACTGGAACAAGTAATCATCATAGTCTTCTCCCTCCATCTGGGAGAACCTCTAGTTCTAGGTCTCGCAATGCTTTCATTCATAAGTCTTCCATACATTGTTCTTTATCACAACTTTCAGTTCTTCTGCTTGATTGCTTTTAGTGAGTTCATATCAGGCTGGTAATCTTGTGATTCTTGATACAATGACTAGTTGTTCTGATTTCTTTTTCTTTCTTGGAATCTTCATGTTTTTCTTTAACTCTTGGGTCCATGGAGTTTCTTATAGATTCCATGCCCTATAGATTCCACTTCTTCCTTTCATCATAGGATCATGGATCTAGATGGACAACTAGGGATACTTTAAGGCTTCTCTTCGAGGAAGACTTCTTGAACTAAACACATACTGTCTTTCATGGTTACTACCATGGATATATACTTCATCATTTTCAATGGATCATAGGATTAGCTCCCTCCTAACCCTTACTTCATGTAAGAGTGCATATAATTGGCTCCCTCCATCTAACAGAGTCCACGCTTCCATATGCATCCTTATTGTCTTCTGCAATATATAATTGGTTTTCTTGTCTAACAGAGTCCATGGTTTCATCTTGTTGTCTTCTACAAAACGTCATAAGTATTTTTCCACTTTCCTCTCGATTGCTGACTTCTTTCTGTCTTTTCTTCTTCTAAGTCTCTTCATGATTGATTCATCTTATATTTTAATAGCTTCCACATGATTTGTATTTCATTATTTCATGTGTATTATCTAATGATATCTATTTTCATCTTGTTTGTTCTTCCATGGGTATAGTTCTTCTTGGAACATATTATCTTCCAAGAGATAGATATACAAGATATGTACAGAGACGATGCAAACAAGATATGTACAAGAAATAAGAAGAGTGTTTTTACCTTTTAGAAGAAGAAGTCTCTTCCATCCTGCTTAGTCTTCTTTGTAGGTTCCTTTTCTTTGGCGATTGATGCTTCGTGTTTATCCTTCCTTTTCTTTAGCTCGGGACAATGATTCTTGTAGTGACCATACTTTCAACAGTTGAAGCATTGTACTTTTGAAATGTCTTTCTCTTGATTTGGCTTCCTCCTTGAGCCAAACTTCCTTTTGTCCCTGAAGTTCTTGAATCTTGTTGTGAAGACTTGATCATCGTACTTCTTTTGGGATTTCTCTTTTGCATTGATCCTTGATTCTTCTTGAGCACAGCAAGTCCAAAGTTATTCAAATGTCGGATACTCCTTCCTTGTGTTCATGCTTGCGGCAAATGCATCCCATGTCTTGGGAAGACCATTGAGTACTATGTTCACCAATTCCTTTTCCGAAATGGTCTCTCAAATAGCTTGTAGTTGATCTCTTAACTGGGAGATCCTCACAAAATATGATGTTGTGCTATCATCATTATTCATATTCATGTCAC
>JASDQU010739328.1:96880-136332 GCA_032191745.1 Picea mariana | reverse complement strand
AAAAACAATCCAAAACTCAAAAGAAATCAAGAAATACTTATCAAACAAGCACTCAAGAACAAAAGTCTTGATATTATATCCTTGCGACAAGAAGTCAAGAAACAAAACTTGCAAAGCTTGTAAAGAAGACTTTCAATCCTTGAAAATAAATCAAATACAGGCTCAAAAGTTATAAACCAATCATTCACCAATCCAAAAGTTCATCCCAGGTAGTAAAGACAAATCTCGGCAAAGAAAAGAAATTTAACTGTCACCCAACAATTCCTACAGGAATCGTTGCAGGCTGCAGAGGAGTACATTGTGACGATCTAGGATCGTCACAGGATGTCAACAAGACACAGTGGGGCGTCATCTCCATGGTCTGCACAAGTAGAGTTTGACGACAAGGAATCGTCGCAGGCTGTAAATAGGACACAGTGCGATGATCTATGAATAAAAATAAAATATGGAAAAATGACAAAATTTCTCAATGAACCTTCAGGACCACAGAGTCAAGATGGATCACCCATAGACTCAGAGAATTAATTTGATCAAAACAAGGTAGGCTAAAATAAAATAAGAAGAAAAAAACTAGAAAGAGGTCGTATCCCCAATATGGTCATCAATTTTGTTATCGGAAAAATCGGTAAGTGCGGACACAAACTAATCTCCCTAACTTCCACAGGAAGCTAGAACAAAACAAGACAACATACAAACTTCACCTTAGACTTCATTGTCATATAAACTAGTTTGGAGAGGGACAAATGACATACCTTTTAAATGATGCTTGATTCTCGCTAGTGTCATCCTTGTCACTCAATCATTGGATTTGCGGGATGGTGAAACTATTTAAGAAGCACAAACCAACAAAGAGAGAGAGAGAGAGAGAACAAATATGCATTCATTCCAATGAATTGTATGTATAATATAAAGGAGTTATACAATAAAATCCAAGACACCTTTATAGGGAAGAAATGTATTGCTGCATTATATTAAATTGGGAAGTGGAGAATACAACCCATGCCTTGATGTTGCAAGATCCCTTTCAATGGCTCTTTGCTCCAACACACACACTTTTTCTCCAATTCCTTTCATGAAGAAGATCCACAATCTAACTTAGAGAGCTAAAGCAAAGCTATCTCAAGTATAATCTATAGAAGAACTCTTCATGCATATGCAAACCTTAGCCTTTTCAACCCTAGCCTTTTCCATGAGAGATCCTTATTTATATAGGGTGAAAGAGGGATGGATGAGGAGATTAAGATGATCCCACTAAATTAGAGAAGCGAGTAATATCCAAATCGATCGGAGGCCACCTCATCTTCTAGAAGATTCCCTTTTATAACATTCATGATTTTTTACTTTTCCCTTGCTTAACCATCGTCACACCCTATGCACAGGAAGCCTACAACGACGCTAGAGTCCATATTTGGTGCAGAGTGCAATGATAAAGCATCGTTGCACCCCAAACATAGAGCAGGGTGCAACTATCTTCCTTTTCATAGTTTTTTAAGGAGGAAAAGAAAACCACTTTTCTCTTGGAGAAAGTCTCTTTTAATATTTTCAAGGAACATGGAAGTGAGTTAAGCACATGTTGTCAATTGATCACTGGGGTGACCAAAATAATGTGTAACAACCATGAATACTTTATGAGGTAGTATCTCTCTTAAGGAACGTATATAACTATGATAGACTCCAAACAATAGGTTCATGTAGCTAAAAAGAAATAAAATTAGAGTTTTAATATGTACAACAATAATCCCTAAAAGAACTTCTGCTATGAAGCACAATCAACATAGAAAGGAAAAAACCAATTTGAAAAGAAACCCTCCAAGCAATATGGAAAACCAAATCATTCTAAAGATCAATGTAGTAAATATATGGTGCATTATAATAAGAAAATCAAGGATCTTAATTTGGCTATTTAATAGCAGAATCAATCTCGTGATGATAAGTGTAGTGTCATGTTTTTCTTTGACTAGTTTGATTGATTCGATCGTATTATTTGAGGTCATTTTGATTACAAATTACCCAATTATTGACATATGTTATGATGATGAAACTTTAACTCTTTTGACTATTTTGGATTGGCTTTACTTGATGTATTTGTATTTATGAATGAGTTTTGTTTTAATGTTTATATGATAATATTGGATGGATAAATTGTATAGTGATATGACATAACTAATGATATTGATTCACATGGTTATGAAACATTGAAATGGATGTATATATATTTAAGATCCATCAATTGCTATATGAAACCAATGATTTTCAAGTATGATAGGCAAGTCATATGTGTACATTGATGTGAGATTGTATCAATATCCTATGGACTCCAGATTGAGTCAGGACATTATGATATGTCATGTGATTAATGATGTGTTTCTAATTTATGATTATGAAACTATTTAATATATTGATTCCASAGTGTGCAGGCACATGGAATATGYTTKTCAATCARTCCACACATGGGTAATGAGGTTKTATGGTAGATGTACATAGTATCATCRAAAGAGGATGAACAATATCTCTATTTTCACCTACTAACACTCATTTTCCGTATTTCGGGTTGAAAATTTCATGGCACTTTTACCTGGAGGTTTCACATTGCTATGAGGTTAGTGACTCACAAGGTTTGAATGAGGGGTGTATAATAAGGTGTCATCGTTATTCCTCAATGACAATTGGTCTCTCAACAAGGTAGAAATGAATTGAGCCAATTTGGTCTCAACCATTGTATCATTTCCCCATCAAAGAAAATCAGATGCTTAAATGGCATGCATGAACAAGGCACCTTTGGTACTTATTGAAAGGTATTTCTTGAAGTTCATGGAGAAGAAGGGCACCCTTGGTATCAACCATAGTTATTATGCATACATGGGGAAAATATTTGGCTCATATATGCATTTTATTTGATTTGAGAAAGTTAGATAAATGCATGAGTAATTGATTGAGTGTTTTGTTATTGCACATTTCATAAAAAATAAAAATAAGGTAGTTTATTTAAAGATATTAGAAAAAGAGTGCATTTAGAAATGTGCATGAAATAGAAGAAAATTAATTTTAATTAATTTTAAACTTAACTACTAGTGCACCCATAAAATAAGGAGAAGAAAAAGGAAAAAGAAATTCAAATTCAAATGGATAGCCATAAAAGATACATAGACTTATGAAATACTCGTGAAAGAATCTAATTAAAATAAAGTAGCGACTACATGTGTACCCACTCAACTAGAAGAAAAAAAATGAGATCATGGAACATCTAAGAGTAAAAATAGGAAGAATATTAGTTGGGTGATGAATAATCATTATTTTATATTTTTAAAAGATGAATTAATTGTGCACTTGTGCATGTGAGTGACACATATAATAGGTAATTAGTGATTAAAAAAATTACATATTTTTGCATGAAATGGACAAGTGGCTTGAGCCACAAAGATTATAAAATAAGGCTTGAGCTAGATAGTCCACATACCTTTTGTTCTCTAATACTAGATGGTTGTCATAATGCAAAATTTTCTATTGGTGAATTGTTGTCCAATTTTTGTCTATTATATAGTGTGTTTGAGGTGGGGTTTATTTATAAGCTTGATGGTTACACTCTTTTCTCAATTGCTAGTATTGTACCTATCATACAACCACATTACAACTAGGGAGTCCCTCGGGAAGAAGAGTACCCATTAAAAATTGGCAGGGTAGTCAACCAATTGACTTTGAGACAATTGGCGAGTTGATGCAAAAAGGAATTCAAACTCACAAATCAAAATTTGAATACTCAATAATCAATTCTCCAATGACCCTATTAAGAAGAGACCTCACTCTATATATATATATATATATATATATATATATATATATAGTTATTTAAGAAGAGACCCATCTCTCTATATTATATAGTTTGTGCGGTTTTAAAATCAGGTTGTTGTGTATTGTATTATACTCACAATTGCAGCCAATGTTGGTATCTATTACTTCAATTATATAACCAAGTAGTAGATGTTTGGTATTTTACTTCAATTATATAACCAAGGTAGATCTACTTGGTCATGAATTTGATTATATGTACAATTTGATATGTAGTTTTGGGCCACCCACGTGGAAATGAAGACCATACATTGAGATAAAGACAATGCATTTTACCTTGTAACCACTTATTCAAGCCTCTCCCCATCACTCAAACTCAAGTTTTTAGAAGATGATTCATAGTACTAAATCAAGACAAGAAGGGGTTGGGATAAAGCGGGTGGAAAAGCTACGTTGACAACTTGCTTAACGAACTTACACCATGGTGCAAGATCCCACACATAATCATGGGTATACCCTCCAAGGATCCTGAGTGAGTTTGGCCAACGTCAATTCCAGGTACCATGAAGAATTTCCCCTCCACAGTCACCTCGTGTAAAGACTCTAAAGAGATAGGCCACTAAGGTTACCAATTACGACAATGATTCATGGGGAAGCAATCAACAGTCTGATCCATGTGGAAGGGAAGGGTATCTAAGCCCGAAATCAATTCGAGAAGGTCCCCACGGGATTTTGTTCTCAAGTGACCCCTAATAATACATGCAATCTCTACACTAACACCAACAAAGCAAGGTGAGTAACTCTGCCATCCTTAATGTGGCCTTGTGATTGACCCTTGTGTTAGAAAGGATTCCAAGGAAAAAATGTAGCAAGTGGATTTGTACTCTCCCTATCAAAAGATACTATTGTGTGTTTTGATGATTTTGAGAGTGTGCCTTACAACCTATTCCAAAGTGCTATCCTAGCTAATGTTGGTGTAGAAAAGTTCTAGAAAATACAAGTTGCTAACAATTTTTAAAATTATGTTGTATTTTAAAGGTTGTTGTTTACTCAAAAGGGAAACGGAAGTGAAACTAATGATATATTTGACCTTGACCCAATAAGATGCAAGAAGAGATGAAATGTGATCGTTTCATTCAATGAACTCTAATTACATTAGGGAGAAGGTTTCTCTTTTCAAGAATACCAAAGCTACAAAGTACAATGTCTCAATCTTTGAATGATATCGAATCCAAAAAATCAAAGCTATCAACATTTCCAATTTACTCTTTTCAACAAAAATGTGAATGCAAAAATTTCTTACAAAGAATACTATAAAGAAGAATAAACTTCAGTCCTTTCCTTTTCAAATCATAACAGAGACATAATCCAAAAAATAAATAATGGTCTAAGAAGACTAATGCACTCTTCAATACTACTCCCAAATCAAACTCACAATGCAAGCAAAAAATGAAATGATATGAAAACTTTTTGTCTAATGCAAACAAAAATTGTCTCTTAATCAACAAGTCAAAAGTTAAAAAGAATCCAAAACTCAAAAGAAATCAAGAACTACTTATCAAACAAGCACTCAAGAACAAAAGTCTTGAGATTATATCCTTGCGACAAGAAGTCAAGAAACAAAACTTGCAAATATTGTAAAGAAGACTTTCAATCCTTGAAAATCAATCAAATCCAGACTCAAAAGTTATAAACCAATCATTCACTAGTTCCAATAGTTCATCTCAGGCTGTAAAGACAAATCTAGGCAAAGAAAAGAAATTTAACGGTCGCCCAACAATTCCTATAGGAATCGTCGCAGGCTACAGAGGAGTACAGTGCGATGATCTAGGATCGTCGCAGGATGTCAGCAAGACACAGTGTGATGCCATCACCCTGGTCTGCAAAAGTAGAGTGTGACGACAAGGAATCATCGTAGGCTGTAAATAGGACACAATGCGACAATCTCTGAATAAAAAGAAAATTGGGAAAAATGAAAAAAATTCTCAATGAACATTCGAGACCAGAGAGTCAAGATGGATCACCCACAGACTCAGAGAATGAATTTGATCAAAAGAAGGCATGTTAAGAGAAAATAAGAAGAAAAAAACCAAAAAGAGGTCGTATCCCAAGTATGGTCGTCAATTTTGTTATCGGACAAATCGGTAAGTGTGGACACAAACTAATCTCCCTAACTTCCACGGGAAGCAAGAACAAAACTAGACATAATACAAACTTCACATTAGGCTTCATTGTCATATAAACTAATTCAGATAGGGGCAAATGGCATACCTTTTAAATGACGCTTGATTCTCGCTAGTGTCGTCCTTGTCACTCCATCTTTGGATTTGTGGGATGGTGAACCTGTTTAAGAAGCACAAACCAACAAAGAGAGAGAGAAAAAAGATGCATACATTCCAATGAATTCTATGTATAAGATAAAGGAGTTATACAATAAAAGCCAAGACACCTTTATAGGGAAGAAATGTATTGCTGCATTATATTAAAATGGAAAGTGGACAATACAACCCATGCCTTGGTGTTGCAATATCCTTTTAAATGGATATTTTCTCCAAAACAAACACTTTTTCTCCAATGCCTTTGATGAAGAAGATCCACAATCTGACTTAGAGAGCTAAAGCAAACCTATCTCAAGTATAATCTATAGCATAACTCTTCATGCATATGCAAGCCTTAGCCTTTTCAACCCTAGCATTTTCCATGAGAGATCCTTCTTTATATAGGGTGAAAGAGGGATGGATGAGGAGAGTAGGATGATCCCACTAAATCATAGAAGCAAGTAAGATCCAAATCGATCAGAGGCCACCTCATCTTCTAGAAGATTCCCTTCTAGAACATTCATGAATTTTGACTTTTTCTTTGCTTAAGCATTGTCACATCCTATGCACAGGAATTCTGCGATGGCGTTGTAGTCCATCTTTGGTGTAGAGTGCGATGATCAAGCATCGTCACACCCCAAGAATAGAGCAGGGTGCGATGATCTTCCTTGTCATAGTTTTTGAGGGAGGAAAAGAAAACCACTTTTCTCTTGGAGAAAGACTCTTCTAATATTTTCAGGGAACATGGATGTGAGTTAAGCACATGTCATCAATTGATCACTGGGGTGACCAAAATAATGTGTAACAACCATGAATACTTTATGAGGTAGTATCTCTCTTAAGGAACATTTATAAGTATGATAGACTCCAAACAATAGGTTCATGTAGCTAAAAACAAATAAAATTAGAGTTTTAATATGTACAACAATAATCCCTAAAAGAACTCTTGGTGTGAAGCACAATCAACATAGAAAGGAAAAAAGCAATTTGAAAATAAACCCTCCAAGCAATATGGAAAACCAAAGCATTATAAAGATCAATGTAGTAAGTATATGGTGCATTATAATAAGAAAATCAAGGATCTTAATTTGGCTATTTAATAGCAGAATCAATCTCGTGATGATAAGTGTAGTGTCATCTTTTTCTTTGACTAGTTTGATTGATTCGATCGTATTATTTGAGAGCATTTTGATTACAAATTACCCAGTTATTGACATCTGTTATAATGATGAAACTTTAACTCTTTTGACTATTTTGGATTGCCTTTACTTGATGTATTTGTATTTATGAATGAGTTTTGTTTTAATGTTTATATGATAATATTGGATGGATAAATTGTATAGTGATATGACATAACTAATGATATTGATTCACATGGTTATGAAACATTGAAATATATATATATATATATATATATATAAGATCCATCAATTGCTAGATGCAACCAATGATTTCCAAGTATGATAGGCAAGTCATACGTGTACATTGATGTGAGATTGTATCAATATTCTATGGACTCTAGATTGAGTCAGGACATTATGATATGTCATGTGATTAATGATGTGTTTCTAATTTATGATTATGAAACTATTTAATATATTGATTCCAGAGTGTGCAGGCACATGGAATATGCTTGTCAATCAGTCCACACATGGGTAATGAGGTTTTATGGTAGATGTACATAGTATCATCGAAAGAGGATGAACAATATCTCTATTTTCACCTACTAACACTCATTTTCCGTATTTCAGGTTGAAAAGTTCATGCCACTTTTACCTGGAGGTTGCACATTGCCATGAGGTCAGTGAATCGCAAGGTTTGAATGAGGGGTGTATAATAAGGTGTCATCATTATTCCTCAATGACGATTGGTCTCTCAACAAGGTAGAAATGAATTGAGTCAATTTGGTCTCAACCATTGTATCATTTCCCCATCAAAGAAAATTGGATGCTTAAAGGGCATGCATGAACATGGCACCCTTGGTACTTACTAAAATGTAGTTCTTGAAGTTCATGGAGAAGCATGGCACCCTTGGTATCAACCATAGTTATTATGCATACATGGGAAAAATATTTGACTCATATATACATTTTATTTGATTTGAGAAAGTTAAATAAATGCATGGGTAATTGATTTAGTATATAAGTTATTACACATTTCATAAAAAATAAAAATAAGGTAGTTTATTTAAAGATATTAGAAAAAGAGTGCATTTAGAAATGTGCATGAAATAGAAGAAAATTACTTTTAATTAATTTTAAACTTAACTACTAGTGCACCCATAAAATAAAGAGAAGAAAAATGAAAAAGAAATTCAAATTCAAATGGATAGCCATAAAAGATACATAGACTTATGAAATACTCGTGAAAGAATCTAATTAAAATAAAGTAGTGACTACATGTGTACTCACTCAATTAGAAGAAAAAAAATGAGATCATAGAACATCTAGGAGTAAAAATAGGAAGAATATTAGTTGGGTGATGAATAATCATTATTTTATATTTTTAAAAGATGAATTAATTGTACACTAGTGCATGTGAGTGATACATATAATAGGTAATTAGTGATTACAAAAATTACATTTTTTTGTATGAAATGGACAAGTGGCTTGAATCGCAAAACTTATAAAATAAGGCTTGAGCTAGAAAGTCCACATACTTTTTGTTCTCTAATGCTAGATGGTTGTCATAATGCAACATTTTCTATTAGTGAATTGTTGTCCAATTTGGTCTATTAAATAGTGTGTTTGAGGTATGGTTGCACTCTTTTCTCAATTACTAGTATTGTACCTATTGTACAACTCCATTACAACTTGGGGGTCCGTGGAGAAGAAGAGTACCCATTAAAAATTGGCAAGGTGGTAAACCATCAAAAAAATTGGCAATTGGAGGCAAAAAGGAATTCAAACTCACAAATCAAAATTTGAATACTCGATAATCAATTATCCTATGACCCTATTAAAAAGAGACCACACTCTATCTATCTATATATATATAGTTATTTAAGAAGAGACCCCTCTCTATATTATATAGTTTGTGCGGTTACAATTTGATATGTAGTTTTGGGCCACCCACGTGGCAATGAAGACCATAGACTGAAATAAAGCCAATGCATTTTACCTTCGTAGCCACTTATTCAAGCCTCTCCCCGTCACTCGAACTCAAGTTTTCAGAAGATTATTCATAGTACTAAATCTCAGATTTGAACCGTGGTCATTACGAATCCACATTTGGTGCATCTCGATTAAAAAAGCAATCTCAAGCCTAAGATCACCTTCTTTCCAACATTCATGCATAAGGAAGATCTAAGGAAAATCATCTCGGCAAAGGCAAGGATTTTCAACATGAATATGGGTCACACCATGAAAACTATTATGTTACTTTTAGGGGAATGCCCCTTCGAAGGCAATGCCTTATCAAAGTTGCTAACAAAACAGCCCTGCCATCTTACAACCTCGGCAAAATATATTATAGAAGCATTGAATTCGATGGGCTTATCAAAGAAACCAAAGAGTTTTTCTTGTACTATTTTGTTATTAGGAAAAGACTTCTTAAAGAAATAGGTTGATTCTTATGTCAAACCCTCGGTGCTGCACAATATTTACCAGGGTGTCTAAGGTTGAGAGCATCTTATGGTCTTTGGATGCTAACATTTGTAAGGATTTTCAAGTTTGAAGACGACATATTATTGGCCAAAGCACTACAATGGTGTTTGTAATGCTAGTCATCCCTAGCTTGCATTACTACAATGGTGTTTGTAATGCAAAGCCTAGCTTGAGCGTAACTTGGAAGAAGAGTTGTCACTATCACATAGACAACTACTTCTCTCTTTTTTTAGATTAGAATAAATTCAACATAAGGGACGCTTCCCTAGTAGCAATTAGGTTCCCTAAGGCAAGACAACCAAGTCTAAGGTTACACAAGTTACTACCTAATTAAAATTAACTTTGAATGATAAGAAAATCAAAGATCTAGTTAATTAATTAAGATTAATTTCAAATTTGAGTTACGAGTTCGATTAAGCAAATTTGGGGGTTTATGAAGTGTTTATAAGTGTATTTAACTCCCACAAATTCCAGATCTAAAATTTAATTAATGTTGCTATAAAACTTGTCTTAAAAGTGAATTGAATTGAACCACAAACAAGTAAATTACAAGAGTAAGTTCCATCCCGTAAAAGAGATATGAGATTATGATTTTCTTATGCTAAAACAAAGAGTAAATTTGAAAATGAAAGCAACTTTCTAATCTGAAATATAAATGCACAGAAATGTTAGATTTTCAGTATTTTTTGTTAACATTAGATTTACCATAGCATTTTTATCTTCTTTTAACATTCAATAATCATATACTAAAATATTTAAGCAGCGGATAAACAAGCACAAGAAGACACAAAGATTTATCTTGGGAAAACCCCAAACTCGGGGAAAAACCCAACCAACTCTAATCACAAGAGAAAATAAAAAATGAAGAACCAAATACTTATCTTTTCTTCTTGTCAAACCCTAGCGAGGGTAGACCACTGTGTCACCACAGAATTGGTGCATCACTAGCGCACCACAGAACTGGCACAACCTGTAACTGCAACTGGCACGAAACAACTTAGCAGTACCACATAACCTTAGTGCAACTCTTCCAGAGGTAGTGCATAAGATAGATCACCAAGAGTCACCAAGAATATCCTTCCTCAAGTGGGGCGCACTCTCCAAGAGAACCAGAAATAGTGAAATTGTTGCAACTACAGCTGCAACTGCCTAGTGCGCATTGCAGAAGGAGAATTGTGTGGTTGTGCAAATGAATTGACCCAGACTTGTATTTATATTAATCTGGGAACCTCTGATCTAGGGCCGACTTCTTATTCTGGGTCTTCAATTTTACTTTATTATTTTTGTGGGACAACTTCTCTTCCTGGAAATTATATTTCCACTTTATTATTATTTCTTGTGGGTATATTTCTCTTCTATGGTCTTCTATTTCACTTTATTCTTTTTCGAGGTGTTCTTCAATTGTTCAATGGTCTTCCTTTGAATTCTTGGAATCTTCTTCTTCTCTAAGAAAATTTGTCTAGGAGGAAAATACCTCCCACAGCTACCAACACATCAACAAGAACAACCATTAGATATGAGTTATTTACCCTGATTAAATGCAAAAATGTAGGGGCAACAAGAAATTTTTTGAAGAGAAGTGATTTCTGGATTTGAAACAATGAAAATCTACCAAGCCATATAGAGTTCTAGGGATGAAATCTCATATGTAGGCTACAGAATTTTCAGATCTACTTAAACAAAAAAAAAAAGGAAAATGAATTTTGATATTAATTTTTGGCTAGAAAAGGAATGGACTAGTGACTAGTTGTTAATTTGAGTATATGGGGTCAACTAAGGCTCTTCTTGAGAGCTAGGGTTGAATACCTCAAACCTTATCAAACTGTTTTAGTGGCCTAGACAAACTTCAATATTGTCAAAGGAAAATCCTAACTTGAAATTTTCAAAATGGTCTTGAGAGGGGATCTATCAAAAGAAGGACAAGAGGGTGTACAACCAATATTTGGGAAGTATTACCACACTTCACACATTCCAAAATAAATACCACTAGATCTAAAGAGAAGGAACTTATTCATAAAATCAACACCGAACCATTCATTCATTGAGATTCATCCATTTGCATAAGCATCAACATAGACAAAATCTCCAAGAGAGCACTCTAATCAACCATCTATAACATGAAACAAAATGTAGACAAAGAATTTTCTCCACAAGATTCTAGCTAAGTTTACAATGATAGGTGTTTCTCTTATATAGGAAAGAGATCTAACAACCCTCTCAATAGAAATATAATATAATCCTAGATCTAGCCTAGAAATCCATAAAGAACCATTATCTCATCCAGTAACTAAGAGATATGGTCAAAAATACAACAAAATATGAGGTGCTTATGCCACCTATACAATGATGTCCACAATGAGAGAGGAAGTAGTCAAAATATTCCTAACAACCTCCTCAAACCAACATAACAACCTCAACAAACAAGTCAACCTCCTCAAAATGGTGAAATAGACCACACATGTGAGCTCTCCAAGGTGGGTGACTCCATAAAATACTCCTCAAAAAGTGATGGCAAGAGATATCCAAGGTGAAATTACCTCCATAATTCGTGAAAGTGACCTCTCCCAAGGATCCAATGCTCTGTCATGGATCCCAATGCAACATTATAATTCCCAAGGCAAGTTGTCACACCTCTCAAGGAAAAAACACAATGCCTAATTCAATCACAACGCCCAAGGAAAGTCATAATTCCCTAATAAAATGTCATGGATCCCAATGCAAAAGTGAAACACTCTAGACAAGTACATGGATCCCAAGGTAGACACAGATCCCAATGTAGGTACACAATTCTCAAGGCAAAGATACAACTCCAAATGCAAGTACATTGATCCCAATGCAAGGGTGCCTACCAATAATGATGATTCATGCCTCAATATATGTGTCATTAGGAGGTGAAACATCAAGTGACATCATTTAACTTCTCAATAACTCATTTAACTTTTATTATCTCTTAGGTTCATACATGGTGGGGACAACATTAACCTCTATTACATGTGACAACTCGTAAGACCAAGAAGCATTTCCTAGGATAAGAGTATGTGATGAGGTGGATGTGATGTTAGGGGAAAGGTAAACTTCATGAGTTGACCATCATGGCCTCATAAGATGTATAGGTCTCTCTCTAGCTTCCAAGAGCTAGGGTTTATGATACTCATTCACATGAGTGTCTTTTATGGAGGGGAGTGCTTAGCATTAAGTTACCATTCCTTGAGACCCTTTTCTTACTATTTCTTTCTTTTGTCTTTTTCTTTATTTGATTGGTCCCTTTCTTTATATATGCATTGTTAAGCACAAGACTTGGGATATTGAGATTTATTCCAAAGTGGCATGGCTCGGGATTTTTATTTGGATTTTTACTTTTAGTTCCATCAACCTCGAGATTTTAAGCGCTTGTGATTAGGCTTTCCTACATGAGATTAGTTTTCTTTGGATCTTGATGTATGACATATGATAAGTCAACCATGAACGGGAAGATAATGAATGTGCATGGAAGTGATGGGGAAGATGAAAAGTGTAAAATATGGTTAGGGTATATGGATACGCTACACCTACCTAGGTCTCTAGTAGTACAATTTGACTCAAAAGATGACAACACTTATCTGAAGAAAAATTATAACCCACCATGGTACAACCAAGAAAATAACAAGAGTTTAGAGTGTTATGGTCCATCATAAGATTACAACAATGTTCACCATGATATGATCAATATAGGAAATAATACCACCACATCTGAGCAAGAACCAATACATCAAATATCATAATGAAACCATGGAAAATGATGAAACAATGGAGTGTTATCATCATGAGTGAAAAAACATGGTACACCCTTTGTATGCCAAAATCTTCTAAAATGTGTACAAGTCCTCTACTGCAAAGGTGATATGCATCATAGAATTGGTTGAATCAAATCCATTTGTGTGAAGGATATATCATCATGAAGCAAAGTCTAATATGTAGAATTGTTGACTATGATGAAAATTACAAGTCAAAAAAATCTTCTAGTTACCCCTGCATGTCAAGGGATAACATGTCTTGCGTCTATAACCTGTATGCAATTTGCACAACCTTACGCATTTTATAAAGGTTTATTAAAAACATTTATATATAGAAATTTAAATTTTATTGTGCATTTTGTGCAATCGTTTAAATTGAGAAATTAACACCAAGAGGTGTGTTGCAATAAGGCCTTTTACACTATTTTTACCTATTCATAACCTTCCATTGATTCATTGCAAGACACTATACCCAAGTGCATGAATCTACTATAATTTTTAATGAACAAATTGTTTTGATTCATTAAGCTAACATCAAATTTCATGATGAGGTTAATACATTGTAGGAATATGTTACTTAACATTGTGAGGATTTTTAATCGATAATTCCAGACTCTTTGATCGATATCAAGACTTGAAGAATGATCATGATCTCATGCTTCAATAATTGATTGAAAGGGAAAAAATTGTTCAAAATTTGTGTGATGCCAATCAAATATTGTACGATAAATAGAAGAAACCTTAGATCTTGCATGTCAATATCCCATCGACAATTTAGGAGAGAAGGAAGTACTTAACACCCTATAAAAATGACATACCCCCTATTATGATGCATCTTATCATGGATCATTGTCTACTCATAAGTTGTTTTCTCCTCATTCTGAGAAAAAAGATGAAGGTATTGGTTCAAAGTTACTCTACTAGATTAGCTATACATGTGGTGGACATGGAAAGCATGGTCTTGGTAATATCACTCCCATTAAGGTTGAAATAATACTAGTAAGAGAAAGCTTTAGATATTTTGAGACTACATCGTCAAGATGTATGTAACCTTATTGCTTCTATTATTGATTCACAAGAACCAAAACCTACGTTGCCTACTCATTTTACTACGAATCTGCATGGACCAAGTTCTACACCTTCTAATGAGTTCAAACCAAATACTTACGATCCATTGTTACTCTTTACCAACGTATCAACATTCTCCTCGCCAAAATTGTTCTTACAAATCGGAAGTTAAGAAGCATAAATGGTGAAATTTCATATCAATAGCCATTACTAGGACTTGGTTTGGATGGGTTGATGATCGATTATGGTGAAATCTAATCCCTCGCTTGAGGACATACTATTGAAAAAATTTGTTGTCCTAACTCTATAATATGGCCAAGAGCATGTTTTGCAATCACATTTAAAAGGCTAGGAGCATCCCTAAGGGATTGAGCTCTACAAAGGAACATCTTCCAAAGACACATCATTCATGTGCATTTTAAATTATGTGTTAGAGAAGAGGGAATCTACTACTTGGTTGAAGGTATTCAAATCCCAACCAAATTAGCATGTCAAAAATGAAGCTCCACTTGATCCCATCATGTGCCTTATCAAAAACTATTTTAAGGAACAGATCTTTCTACCGAGTATTTTGTTTCACTCAATGCTCTCCCAAGTTGTAATTAAATTATTGTCTTAAATATGTTTTTTCCTTGTAATCTTTGTGCAAATGGTAAATTCTTTTGTGTACAATTGTATAGTTCTTGCTTCTCCTTTGATGATTCATTAATTATATTAATAGTCTCTTTTTAACCATTTTGAATGCACCCTTCCTTACTTCCTTTTGGGACATGTGTACACATTATGATGGGAATACCATCTTGTCACGTGCAGTGTTTTGAATCATCAATTGGTGGTCGTCACTAACTTGGATTGCTTGCTTAAATCGTTCATGTTGATCCCCAATAATCTTTCCTTTAGTCACCTTCATCAAATCACTTTCAGCTTCAATATGCTTTTTCCATCATCTTTGTCATTTATTGAAGATTATTCCTTGATAACATTTTTCTAACCATTTATGCGTATTCTTGTTTAAATTTGTATTTGGTTTGTTGATCACAAAGAGGTTCGTGTGAAGGTGTCCATGGAGGTTACACTTTTAAAGCGGGAGTATTCATTTAAACTCATGTTTGCTTCACCAATTGCAAATATGTTAATGTGAAGGCATTTTTTGAGACTGCAACTATGAAGACCAACATGATTCTGAAGATAACAAAACCATTATTCAACAAAATATTATCAGAGACCAACATCTACTACAAATTGGAGAAGCTTCAACAACAATACATGGAATCAAGGGAAAGAAGATTATGCAACAACTAGCCACCATGGATTAAGACCGAAAAGAATTGATTTTGGATGGATGGATCATCATCAATGGAAAGAAGAAAGCAGGAACATAATAAAATCATATTACTTGGTTTCATCACATGTAAAGCCTTTGATTGTGAAGCTTCGAGGACAAAGCTTTTGAAGGAGGGTACTATGATATGACCCAAAGGGGGGTATATATGGAGTTAAATGTATATGATATGACCCCAAGGGGGGGCATATATGGGGTTAAATGTGCATATGTATATGTAATAGGGTCGGCCTAATAATAAATGGGCCACATGCAATGTGTGAATAGGTATAATATAGAGATCATGTAATCATTATGGAGAACATGTGATTCGGATGTATGAATGTATTTGAGTATTTGGAGGAGTTTCTCCTATTATTAAAGGGGTTATTGTGTAACTTATCTCTCTTATATTTAATGGAGTTGTTATCCAATCTCACATTGGCATACATGGTGTGTATTTCTGGTTTATTGTGATATTTTAATCATTTAGTATCATGCATAGGATCTTAGGGTTTTGCTTCTTCGATCAAGACATTTTGGAATTCTTGAATAGGAGATCCTCCTCCAAATACATTCATACATCCAAATCACATGTTATCCATGATGACAACATGATCTCTATATATACCTATTCACACAGTGTATATCTTCCCCCTTTATTATTAGGCCAACCCTATTACATACACATATGTACATTTAACATCATATATGCCACCCCTTCAGGTCATATCATATACAACTAACCCCATATATGCCCCCCTTGGCCTTGGGGTCATATCACACTTTGTCATAATCATGATGTTGTCAACATTATATATTAAGGTATTTGGCAATGAATTCAATATCAAGGGATATATATCTAGAGAAATGTCACACTCAAACCCTATTCTTGACATCCTTTCCAAATCTTTAACAATCGCCAAATTTGTTAAACTTCATACTCTACTTGAGATCAAGTTAGTCATCATTATGGAGAGGTAATAGTAATGTCCCTTCCTTTCCCCTGAATCAAGCTTAAGGGGGTCATGTTAGTGTATAATCTTCGCTTAGGTCATTATCGTCATCATTATTATTTTTGTTATTATTTAGGATAAAACCAAAGTTCATGGCCCCTTCTATACTTCACTATATAATGGGTCTCATACCATTGTATTGAATTTTGGAATGTGACTAAAAGGTAATGACCCTTTATATACTTCACTATATATTGGATCTCATACCCATTTTATTCAATTTCCACAAACAATTGAGTATATTGTATATCTACTTATAAGAGCATATTGTGTGTCATTAACGTGCGTGTTATGTGGAGTAACATAATTTAACAAACAATCCTACACCTAATATCCAATCAAATAATGGCATATGTTTACTCCTAATTGCCTCGTATCATGAGGATGTTGTTAACCAATTTGATGTTCATGGATTTCTACTTTGATGGTAACTTTTTCCTTTCACTACAATCTATCACTAAATAAAAACATTGAGTTTCTTTCTACCCATTTCTTATGAATTTGGAGGGATTTCTTCTACTTGTTTCTTATGTGTTTGGAGGGTTTCTTCCCATTGTTTTATCTTTATTATTACAAGCACATTTTCATCTTTCATATTATTTCTTCCTATTTATCTCAAACTTGTGATATCCATGACACAATATAGGAAGCCTGATTACACAACCTTTCAAAACCATTGTGTTAACCTTTAGATAACAAGCTTTGATACCATGTGAGAATATGAAAGAATTAAAGTAGCTACACCAAAAAAGAGGCAAAGGAAAAACCAATGATTTATTCAAATTATAGAGTCGCACTTTAAAAATATTTATCCATATTTTTACAAGTAATTTTTGGAAATAAAAAAGATGGTAGATGATCAAACTCTACATAACACATGTTTATGTACCAGACACTTGTAATGATATTATATTTTAAGTGTTGATATTCCAACATACTCGAACTCCGAGAAATAAGTCATAATACATCTATAATATTGAATACCTCAAGTAGGAGATAAAGCATGACCAACACCAAGCATCAAATATACTTACACATGACTTGTGCCATTTGTCATTCATTTTCAGTGTACATACACCCAAATAAAATGTAATCCTGGTTTAAAAATCTATGTCTCCAACAACTCGATATGTTTATTCACTTGTAGTAAAAAAAATTAAAAATTAATTATAATAAACATTATTATAATTAAATGAGTTTACATCTTTATACAATATCTAGTTATATTGTCAATATCAATTCCATTATTACATCTCACATCATAGTAGAGAGCTATCACCAATTCTAAGGCTAAAACTAAGACAATGATAACCATCTCTTTCACTAAAGAGATTGCAAAGTAAATCACAAGCTCCATAAATAAGTATAGAATGTGCGTGCAATTAAACTATATCGGTGTTACATATTGGTTTCCTCTTTATCCATGGTTTCGTTGAAATCTCCTTTAGTGATGATGGTGGTTCCTTCTAGAATATTCTTGCACATAAGATGTCATAGTAAATATGGAATGTTGTACTTTAGATGAAGATAAATGTGTTAGATGATGGAGAAAATCGTCCTCCAATGTCTCTATAATATATTAGTTCTCGTAAAAATGTGAGTCAACACCCTAATCTACTCCAAGGCAACTCACAAAGATGTTGATTAAATGCCACTAAATCCGTCCATTTTGTTATAGACCCCTCTCACTTCATAACCTTAAAAAATGGCGATCTTTCTATTGCTACATTATTTAATTATAATATTGCTTTTATCTCTACATTATTTAATTATAATGTTGTTTTTGTCTCTACATTGATCCTTTTATTTATGGCCGTAACAAATTGTTTGTCTTACATTTATTTTGTTATTTAGATTATAACAACAAACAAAAAAATGTGCATTCTAAAGTTCTCTTATTAGTTCCTGCGTTTTTACATTTATTTTCTTATTTAAAATATAAGAAAAAAAATGTGCATTCTAAAAAGTTCTCTTATTATACTTGTCGATAGGCATGGTATATAGCTTTGAGTTAGTCCTGACCTTCTATTAGTTCATGGTTGAGTATAAAATATACACCCCTTTATCCAAAGTTTTAAAAAATAATTATTTATTTTATATTTTAAATCTCATTTATGTGATATCTTATTGACCAAAAACTTTGAAGTCTTATTGTTGCCTTCACTTTCCCCAATGTTATTGTAATAAATATTTCTTGTTTTTTTATATATATTGTCAAAAGTTGGGGGGCCATCTTGTTAAATAAATAATCCTTTATTTTTTGGCATGGATATGCATTTTTTATTTTTTTGGTTGTTCTCATTTAATAAGTACCTTTTCCTAGGCACATTTAATTAAAATAAAATAATATTTTGTAGGTAGAATTCAAATGGATGACAATTGTACTTTTTATTTCACAATTATTTGAGTGCTAAAGTTAAAATAAAATAATATAATATTTTGTAAAATTCAAAGTTGATGGCATTTGTATTTTTTTTTTCACAATTTTTTTAAGGGTTAAACTTAAATATAAGTTTTGTTTTTATATTACGAATTTTGAGTTTTAACCTTAAATATAAGTTTGAGTGTTTTACAATGTATAATCTAAATGTTTTATGAAATTGAGTTTTTTTTAGATCATTCAAAATAATGTGAAGGGATATTGGTTATTATACTTGCGGCTTGCCTTGGCATATAGTATTGGATATGCTATTGATCATCTATTAGCTGAGGTTTGACCAAAATAATTTTGAGCATTTTTAAAGGTATAACATTACAATTTTAATTTTTTTAATTATTTTAAAACATTTTTCTAAGACTATGTAAGGATCTTCAATAGTTGCAGAAGGATATTCAATGTCATTTAATGAGATGACACTTGTCTTCCATGTTCAACAAATGAATTTGTTATTCATATCGACGCATGCAGTGGATTCAATACAACTATTGTTTTATTTTATTATACCTGCATAGCGGCAGGTATACGCCGTCATGCAACCCTATTACTCTAATTTTCGCTCCGCTGCCAACCATAATTGACCTTATTATATTAATTGATACGTTTTGGAGTACAACTTTCATACTGGCCTATTTTGTCATATACCTTTTTCAAATGCCCAAAATTTAGTTATTAATTTGTTATTGTTTTTAATTTTATAAATATTTTTAATATTTTATAAATTTTCAAAAATTGTATATTTTATTGGTGGAACATGATTGATGGGACTAATTATCCCCTGGTGGAAGGCAAAAATATTTCGATAATGGTCAGAATTTTAAAATTAATTAAAAAAAAATCAAAAATTAAATTATTTCATTGGATGAATTATAGGTTTGTCATTAATGAAACAATGTCGCATCAGACACTGCAGTAGATGGCAAGTTGTCTCTGCAATCGATGTCTGATGCCCCTACAGTCATCGCCTAATACAATTATTAGATTTTACATTTGTTCAATTGCATGTAAGTTTTGGGAAGGGCGGTGCAGGTTTTTGTGGGAAGGCAAGTCCAAAGCCTTTATGCAATCAATTAGGATTGATCCATGGGAGCCCTGCAAGCATAGTTATCAATTAGCGAATAATTGTATGAGCGGAGTTCTCTGGGAAAATACTAGATACCTTCATTTCTGATATCTCTTATGCCTATGCAGAAATAAATCCCTACCATTCAAGCTTGCATGACCGCCCCTACAAGAATCTTGTCCATATCTCTCAATCCATCTGCTTCAAGAATTTCTCCCATATCTCTCAATTTGTCTGCTTCAATCGCATTTATTTGTTTATCATGCTTGGTTTTTGTTTTTACACCAAATGTGATGAAAGCAACTAAGTCCGCCCTGGAGAAACAAAAGAATTCAATGTACCTTCATTTTTGGTATCTCTTAGAGTCTCGACCATAGGGTTTCACTGTGAGAGTTTTCTCAGAGTCGTTTGGATCCCGCAATGTTGCTTTCTTTTTTTCAAAGAACAATTGACAGAGAGACACACTCTTGATATGTTCTTCGCCAGGTGGTGGCGACGGCTATGTCCTTTGGACTCGTGGTTGTCTAAACACATTGGTGGCAACAACTGTCTTTGCCTCCCTCTATGCTACCCGATATCAATGAGTTTCTATGTGACGGATACATGGCAAATATTCACACATTTCTTTAAATATATAAAATATTACTCCTATACAATAATTTGCAATTATCATGTTTAACATTTATATTAAAACTCATTTAATAAATATAAAAATCTATTCTACTCTCAATTCTAACATCTTACTCCCAAGAAAGTGTATTTTTTCTGAATTATTTGGGATTCTCACAAGATCTATAGGATTATTTTTAACAACTTCAATTTTTAAACATTAAAACATTAAATTAATAACTTTCATTTTTAAAACTTTAAATTTAAATAATTTCCATGATAAATCATAAAATTATAATCAAACAATTTTTATGTACTTCTGAGATTAAAAACAATCTTTGGTAGATTCTAAATTAACAACTTTCATTTTTAAAACTTTAAATTTAAATAATTTCCATGATAAATCATAAAATTATAATCAAACAATTTTTATGTACTTCTAAGATTAAAAACAATCTTTGGGAGATGGAATTAAGGTGAAGTTTTCTTAAACCATAATTTTATTTCAGAATTCTAAATTTAGATAACTGTATATAAAAACAATAAAAAACTTAAGTTTTGGGAGATTTTATTATATAAAAAAAATTGATTAGTAAATAATAAACATATTATATTATTTCCATAATAAATCATGAAATTATAATCAAACAATTTGTATGTAATTTTAAGAAAAAAAACAATTGTTTTATAAACCATGATTTTATTTCACAATTCCAAATTTATATAATTATTTGCATATTATACATAAAAACATTAAACAATTAATTTACTTGTTTTTAGATTTCATTATATAAAAGGATTTTGATTCCTAAATAATAAACATATTATATATAAAAATTTAAGTATCATGTATATTAACAAGTGTTGCATGGAAGCTTAGTGTATATTGTTGGTACAATTATTTGATGATATCATCTTGGATACAATTTGTAGAAATCAATGTGAAGAGAGTTGAACCAAGAAAATGGAAGATTGTAGAATTAATGATATCTATCCTATAATATTAATATTAAATATTGTATTTATTATTAATATGTGATAATGTTTTGTTAGATTTTATTCAATTAATTATTCATATTTATTTTTATTTTTCATTTTTCATGTTCTGTATGTTTCGTGATATATATCTTGCATCCAACAATTTCTTGATACACTTCCGTCATTTACAATTCATTATTAATAAATAATGAATAAAGTATAGGGAAAAGAGAAACTGGAAATCCGTTATATACTTGTATATATTATTTTATATTAATATTGATAAATAAACTATAAAGTAAAATTAATGATATATATCCTATAATATTAATAATAAATATGGTATTGTGATAATGTTTTGTTAAATTTTATTCAATTAATTATTCACATTTATTTTTATTTTTCATTTTCCATGTCTACCTTGTTATGCGATATACATTTTGCATCCAACACTTCCGTCATATACATTTTGCACCCAACAATTTTGCACCCAACAATTCTAGAGTCACGAGTTCACATTTATAGTCATGTTTATGTATCACGAGTCCAAGTCTGACTAAAGGCAACATGAGATTTAATAATTTATAGAATATTATAACATTGTACCAAGATTTATAGTAATTTATATAATGCTATAACACTTTTTACTTAAAATTAGTATAAACAATTATTTAAATTTTATTCAATATTGTTTTTAATGTTTTTAAATATAGATTTGAAATTTTAAATTTTGATTTTGTTTATGATAATAAAGGTTTGTACTTAGAAATTGATCATTCTTGGCACTAGAGTTAAAATGGATATATACTTGTACACACTATTTTATATTAATATAAACTATAAAGTAAAATTAATTATATCTATCCTATAATATTAATATTAAATATCTTATTCATTATTAGTATGTGATAATGTTTTATTAAATTTTATTCAATTAATTATTCACATTTATTTTTATTTTTATTTTTCATTTTTCATTTCCAGAGTGTTCTGTCCCCCCAACAATTCCAGACYAGCGGGTTGGCGAGTCGAGTCGAGGGTTCACATTTATAGTCATGCTTATGTATCATGGGTTCATTATCGCGGGTTCATTATTAATATGTGATAATGTTTTGTTAAATTTTATTCAATTAATTATTCATATTTATTTTTATTTTTCATTTTTCATGTCCAGCGTGTTCCRTGTTATACATCTTGCACCCAACATTTCTGTCACATACAATTTGCACCCAACAATTTCGGACTCGCAGGTTCATCACGAGTCTGGCTGACCACAACATGAGATTTAATAATTTATAGAATATTATAACATTGTACCAAGATTTATAGTAATTTATATAATGTCATAACACTTTTTACTTAAATAATAGTATAAACAATTATTTAAACTTTATTCAATCTTGAACATAACAAAAGATCTTTGAAACTCATAATTTTTTGTATAAAAAAACAACAAGAGGAGGATACGCTAGCAATAGTAAAAGAAAAATTAAAAAATATATCACAAATTGATACAACTTACCGCATAGAAGCAAAGAGGCTTGGAAAAATAATTAATCACAAAGATAGATTGATCTGTGTCAAAGTAAGTTGTAATGACCATAAATATAACATACTTAGTAAATCTTCGAGCTTAAAAGGGTCAGGAATATTTATAAATGAAGACTTCATTCTCGAAGACCAAGCTGAATTAAGGAAGGAAGTTCAAAAGGTAAAAGAATCTAAGACAGAAGAAAAATGGGCAATAATTAGAAACCGAAAAGCCATTGTTAAGGATAGAGACCAGAAGGATAATAATAAATAGGAATTTGGGACACTTGGGATCCTTTTTTAGAATTATTGTGGCTTTCCATGGCGCAAAGGTCCTATGATAAGTTGGATCCCAAGTGATATTGATATTATCTATCTAGCTGAAACTTGGGAGCATGAGGACTCTAAGATCCCTAACATGGAAGGATTTGTCTTATGGCCGACATGAAACAAAAAATCCCCCCATAGAGGAATAGGAGGCATAGCTTGTTATATTATAAAGAGAATTTCTCCTCACATTCAACTTCATAAGATTGACCCTCTTAATCAATACATTTGGATAGAAATTTCAGACACCAATACTTAGAAGATGTATATAACAATTTGTTATTTTGCACCTATTAATTCTACTTTTTATAAGAAAAATAATCTAGATAAAAATTGTCCCTATAATAATTTAGAACAAGATATTTATAATTTGAAAAATGAAGGTAATATCCTCCTGCTAGGAGACTTTAATGCTAAGACTACAACTAAACAAGCTACTCTTTTAAGTAATGAGTCCAATCATAATCCTTTATGGCTAGATGAGGACCTTGTTTTATATAATAGCTACAAAAAAATCTCTGAAGACCTAATTGAGAACTTGTTTGGTATTGGTTTGGTCAAGCTCTGCAGCTCTCAAGACCTAATAATTTGCAATGGAGTAATGAAGTGGCCAAACTCCAACCAGATGACTTTTATTCATGGGCTAGGTAGTAATGTTGTAGATTATGTGATATATGATATCCTTGTTTCCAACCAAATAGCAACTTTTGACCTTTTAAATGACCATGAGCCTAACTCTGATCATAAACCTTTAAACCTAACTCTAAAATTTTCCATGCATAGGAGCACCATTGAAGAGAATTATGATAATCAAAGGAATTTGCGCTTTAACAAAAGTAAAGTTGACATTTTCTTAAAGGATTTAAATAGTAAATTAAATCTCCTAACTTATAAGGACAACATTGAAGAACTCTATCATAATTTTACAACTACCCTTTCCACTTCTATTAACAAGTTCTCTTTCGAGGTGTCCTATAAAAAAAATAATAGAACGACCAACCCTTGGTATGATAAAGAATGTAAAATTGCTAGGAAATCCATTAGGGATGCTTCTAATGAGCCCTTAAAACTCGATAAGATCAATACGTACAAATCCCTAATTAAAAGGAAAAAAATATACTATATCAATAAAAGACAAGAGAAACTTTCATAATTATACAAGTTGGATCCTAAGAAGTTCTGGAGCCAAATTCTAAAATGCAATACTAAAGAAAATAATAGGATTCCCTTAAGGGATTGGAATTCCTACCTTAAAATTCTTTATGAGTTCCCTAATTCCATGGACACCATTCCTATTGTCCCTACAAAGGAAGAAGTTTTTTCTTTGGATGACATAGAGTTCGGGGTTAAGCGGCTCGCAAATGGGAAAGCTAACGACATTGAAGGCTACCAAGATGAAATTTTTAAAATCGGAGGGTCAATCCTTATCCCTCACATACACAAGCTCTTCAATTTAGCAGTTAAGAAGGGCTTCCCTAAACCCTGGACACAAATCTTTATTGTTCCTATTTTTAAAAATGGGGATTGAAACATTCCCTCTAATTATAGGACCATTATGATTAGCCCGATTTTGTCCAAGCTTTATGGAATTATTTTGGAAAACAAGATTAGCCTTTGGCTAGAAAGTCATGGTAAAAGAACTAAAGTTCAGGCCGGGTTTAGGAGATATCATTCAACTTTGGACCATCTTGTTACCTTTAGGATCATTTCAGAGGAGTTCTGCAATACTAAAACCAATCTTTTTTGTTGTTTTGTTGACTTTAGAAAAGATTTTGACATGGTTCCTAGGAAAAAACTTTGGAATAGGTTGGAAGAGATAAAAGTGTCTCTCGAGTTGAGGGTTGTTGCAATAAGGATGTATGAGAATGTTATTGCTAAGTTTAAAAACACTGAGGGATGGTCAAAAGAGATTAATTGCAATATCGGAGTCAAACAAGGTTGTCCCTTGTCCCCTACCCTTTTTGGAATTTACATTGACAAGTAAGAAGAATGCTTGGAAAAAGAAGGTCATGTCGGCCCTACTCTCACTGGTATAGTCATCAATCTTCTTATTTATGCCGATGATATCATTCTTATGGCAAGGAGTCCCCGTGATCTTGAAAACCAACTAAGAATCCTCAAGGATTTTTGCTCCAATATGGGTATGACTATTAATATTGATAAGAAGAAGGTCATGATTATTAAATCCAATAAGATCCCTTACGATACCTTTGTATATGACAACAACAACTTGGAGGAAATGAATTTATACAAATATCTTGGAATTGATATTCACCACAAGCTCAATTGGAATTATAGCATTGAGAAAAGGATTATTGGTGGATGGAAAGCTTACTATGGGCTTGAAAACAATTGTAAATTAGCTTATCTTTGGAGTTTGGATAAGAAGAAACTCTTGTTTGAGACTCTTGTTACACCTGTTATTCTTTATGGATGTGAATTATGGGGTGGTAGTATCTCTCTTGAATCCTGGAGAAAGATAGAGAAAATACAAAAGAATTTTATAACCTATAATCTCAAAATTAAAGGAAATACGCCCTATCCCATCCTCCTCTTAGAAACAAGCCTCTCCCCCATTGAGAGCATGGCTATGACTAGATACCTAATGTATAATAACAAGTTAAACAACATGGAATATAAGAGGCTACCTAAAATTGCTTCGAAATCAAGTCACAACCACCATCGACTCAAGCGAGGATGGCATAAAAACGCTCGGTCTTGGCTTAACTATTGGGGAATCATGGAAGAAACCATTTTGCAGAAAAAATATACTATTAAAAACAACGTCCAATCAAAATTTAAAGAGAAAATGTGGTGTGATAAAGAGTTAGAGGAAAAAATAAAATTAAGGTATTATAAAGATGTAATTAACCCTAATCTATAAGATCAAAATTATCTATTTGTTTTTCCAAGTGTAAAGAAAAAAATAAGCATTGCTAAGATAAGAACAAATTCTCATGAGCTCCATAGTGAAACTGGGTGTTGGTCAATTTCTAAAACGCCATGGGATGAAAGAGTGTGTCACCTTTGTGACACTAAGAATGTTGAAGATGAAAAGCATTTTCTCTTAGATTGTCCAGCCTATACCCATATTAGATCTCATTTTTAAAATATTTATCACACTACCAACCTTCCTAACATCTTAACTCAACAAAAGTATGGTGATCTTGGAAATCTCCTCTTAATGTTTTTTGAGCACAGAAACAAAATTCTAAAAAACCACAATTAATCACTTACCCTCTTAAGGTATGATAGACCAATTCAGTCTTAGTGGATGTTAATCATCATCATCATCATCAATATTATTTTTAATGTAAATTTAAAATTTTGAAATTTTGATTTTGTTTATGATAATAAAGGTTTGTACCTAGAAATTGTTAAAATAGATATATATTTATATATATTATTTTATATTAATATTAATAAATAAACTATAAAGTAAATTAATGATATATATCTTATAATATTAATATTAAATACGGTATTCATTAATAATATGTGATAATGTTTTGTTAAATTTTATTCAATTAATTATTCATATTTATTTGTGTTTTTCATTTTTCATGTCCCTGTGTTCAGTGATATACATTTTGCACTCAATACTTCTGTAATATACATTTTGCACCCAACAATTCTGAACTTGCGGATTGATTCACATTTATAGTCATGTTTATGTATCACTAGTTCTACCGATAGCAACATGAGATTTAGTAATTTATAAAATATTATAACATTGTACCAAGATTTATAGTAATTTATATAATGCTATAACACTTTTTACTTAAACAATAGTATAAAAAAATATTTAAATTTTATTCAATATTATTTTTAATGTTTTTAAATGTAAATTTGAAATTTTGATTTTGTTTATGATAATAAAGGTTTGTACTTAGAAATTGTTAAAATGGATATATACTTTTATATACTATTTTATATTAATATTAATAAATAAACTATAAAATAAAATTAATGATATGTATTCTATAATATTAATATTAAATATTGTATTTATTATTAATATGCGATAATGTTTTGTTAAATTTTATTCAATTAATTATTCATATTTATTTTTATTTTTCATTTTTCATGTCCAATTTGTTACATGATATACATTTGGAACAGACACTTCCGTCATATACATTTTGCACCTACCAATTCCGGACCCCGAACTCACTGGTTGGCGGACTCGCAGATTCATATTTATAGTCATGTTTATGTATACATGAGATTTAGTAATTCACAAATATTATAACATTGTACCAAGATTTATAGTAATTTATAGAATGCTATAAGATTTTTTACTTATAGAAAACAATTGTTTTTAATGTTTTTAAATGTAAATTTGGATTTTGGAATTTCTATTTTGTTTGTGATAATAAAGGTTTGTACCTAGAAATTGATCCTTCTTGACTCTAAAGTTAAAATGGATATATACTTGTATATACTATTTTATATTAATATTAATAAATAAACTATAAAGTAAATTAATAATATCTATCCTACAATATTAATATTAAATATGGTATTCAATATTAACATGTGATAATGTTTTGTTAAATTTTATTCAATTAACTATTCATATTTATTTTTATTTTTCATTTTGCATGTCTCACGTGTTCCTTGTTATGTCTATGTGGTTTTTAACGGAAATAATATTTCTTTGGGTTTTGAATGGGAATAATATTTCTTTGCGGTTTTGAACGGAAATAATATTTCTCCGCAGTTTTGAATGGGAATACTACTTCTCTGCGGTTTTGAAATTAATATTTCTCTGTGGTTTGGAACGGGCATACTAGTTCTCTGCGGTTTTGAAATTATATCTATGGGGTTTTGAAATTATATCTTTGGGATTTTGAATGGAAATAATACTTCTCTTTTTTTTTTTGCTTTTTTGAAGGAGATATTTTATTTCTAAAATTATATATATACGGTTTTGAACGGGAATAATATTTCTTTATATATTTATTAGATGTTTTATTTCTAAGATTATATATCTAGGGTTTTGAACGGGAATAATCTCTGTAGTTTTTACCTTTTTAAACCAATAATCTCTGTAGTTTCTCTGGATTTCTCTGTGGTTTTCAAAAATTATTTTTGGCTTCTTCAAAATGTTGAGCATTTGGACATCTGAAATGAGGTGAGTCACTTTTTACTTTGATTCAATTTTAATTTTACGTATATATATATATATANTCTGTGGTTTTCAAAAATTATTTTTGGCTTCTTCAAAATGTTGAGCATTTGGACATCTGAAATGAGGTGAGTCGCTTTTTACTTTGATTCAATTTTAATTTTATATATATATATATATATATATATATATTAAGTTTCAGAAGTAAAAGTTGATTTGAGAGATAAAGTCAATCCATAAAAATAATTGTTACATCTTTTTTTTCTTCTTTTCAATATGAGCACTCCACCACTTATTCCAAAAACTCGGCCTAACAAGGGGAGGCCCCCCAAAATCACTCTAGAGATCCTTTACTATTATATGGAATCAGTAGAAAAAAAAAAAAAAAGATGCCAAAATCCAAATAGAGTTAGAAACATTAGAAAAAAGAAGTGAAGAAAGAGACGTAAAATTCCAAATAGAGCTAGAGACAATGATTGATAAAAAAATTAAAGACATCATTCAAACTCAATAAGAGGATAGATTCTTAGGGTTCAAGAGTGAATTGCAGACAATGAAGGATAGAATTCAAGAAATAGAAAAATATAAACAATCAACACAAGAAGGAGGGGTGGAAGAAAATCACAACTTGAGAGATAGGATTAAAGAGCTATAAGAAAAACTGACCAACAATTTGACCCTCAGTAATATGGAAAACAAATTGGATATCAAACCCATTAAAGAGGAAATGAAAAAGCTAATCAAATTGGACCATGAGCGTAACAAAAGAGCCTTGAACCTAATAATTTTTGGTATAAAAGAACAACAAGAGGAGGATACACTAGCAATAGTAAAAGAAGAATTAAAAAATAAATCACAAATTGATACAACTTACCTCATAGAAGCAAAGAGGCTAGGAAAAATAATTGATCACAAAGATAGGTTGATTCGTGTCAAAGTAAGTTGTAATGACCATAAATATAGCATACTTAATAAATCTCTGAGCTTAAATGGGTCAAGAATAGTTATAAATGAAGACCTCATTCTCGAAGACCAAGCTGAATTAAGGAAGGAAGTTCAAAAGGTAAACGAAGCCAGGAACGAAGGAAAATGGGCAATAATTAGGAATCGAAAAGCTATTGTTAGGGATAGAGACCAGAAGGATAATAATAAATAGGAATTTGGGACACTTGTGATTCTTTTTTGGAATTGTCGTGGCTTTTCATGGCACAAAGGTTCTATGATAAGTTGGATCCCGAGTGATATTGATATTATCTGTCTAGCTGAAACTTGGAAGCATGAGGAATCTAAGGTCCCTAACATGGAAGGATATGTCTTGTGGTCGGCATGGAACAAAAAATTTCACCGTATAGGGATAGGAGGCATAGCTTGTTATATTAGAAAAAAAAATTCTCCTCACATTCAAATCCATAAGATTGACCCTCTTAATCAATACATTTGGATAGAAATTTCAGACACCAATGCTAAGAAGAGGTATATAGAAATTTGTTGTTTTGCACATATTAATTCTACTTTTTATAAAAAAAATAATCTAGATAAAATTTGTCCCTATAATAATTTAGAACAAGATATTTATAATTTGAAAAATGAAGGTAATATCCTCTTGCTAGGAGACATTAATACTAGGAATGCAACTAAACAAGCTACTATTTTAAGTGATGACTCCAACCATAATCCTTTATGGCTAGATGAGGACCTTGTTTTATCTAATAGCTACAAAAGAAGCTCTGAAGACCTAATTGAGAATTTGTTTGGTACTGAGTTGGTCAAGCTCTACAGCTCTCAAGACCTAATAATTTGCAATGGAATAATTAAGTGGCCAAACTCCAACCAAATGACCCTGTATGCATGGGTTAGGTAGTAGTGTTATAGATTATGTGATATCTGATATCCTCGTTTCCAACCAAATAACAACTATTGATCTTTTAAATGACCATGAGCCTGACTCTGATCATAAACCTTTAACCCTAACTCTAAAATTTTCCATGCATAGGAGCACCATTGAAGAGAATTCTGATAATCAAAGGAATTTGCGCTTTGACAAAAGTAAAGTTGGCATTTTCTTAAAGGATTTAAATAATAAATTAAACCTCCTAACTTATAAGGACAACATTGAAGAACTCTATCATAATTTTACAACTACCCTTTCCACTTCTATTAACAAGTTCTCTTTCAAGGTGTCCCATAAAAAGAATAATAGAACAACCAACCCTTGGTATGTTAAAGAATGTAAAATTTCTAGGAAATCCATTAGGGATTCTTCTAATTATCCCTTAAAACTCGATAAGATCAATACGTACAAAGCCCTAATTAAAAGGATAAAAACATAATATATCAATAAAAGGCAAGAGCAACTTTCAAAACTATACAAGTTGGATCCTAAGAAGTTCTGGAGCCAAATTCTAAAACGCAATACTAAGGAAAATAATAGGATTCCCTTAATGTACTGGAATTCCTACCTTAAAAGTCTTTACAAGTTCTCTAATGTCATGGACACCATTCCTATTGTCCCTACAAAGGAAAAAAAATTTTCTTTAGATGACATATAGTTCGTGGTTAAATGGCTCGCAAATGGAAAAGTTAATGACATTGAAGGCTACCAAGCTGAAATTTTTAAAATCAGAGGGTCAATCCTTATCCCTCACATACACAAGCTCTTCAATATAGCAGTCAAGCAGGGCTTCCCTAAACCCTGGATGCAAAGCCTCATTTTTCCTATTTTAAAAAATGGGGATAAAAACATTCCCTTTAATTATAGGACCATTATGATTAGCCCGATTTTAGCCAAGCTTCATGGAATTATTTTGGAAAAGAAGATTAGCATTTGGCTAGAAATTCACGGTAAAAGACCTAAAGTCCAGGCTGAGTTTAGGAGATATCATTCAACTGTGGACCATCTTGTTACCTTTAGGATCATTGCAGAGGAGTTCCGCAATACTAAAACCAATCTTTTTTGTTGTTTTGTTGACTTTAGAAAAGCTTTTGACATGGTTCCTAGGAAAAACCTTTGGAATAGGTTGGAAGAAATAAAAGTGTCTCTCGAGTTGAGGGTTGTTGTAATAAGGATGTATGAGAACGTTAGTGCTAAGTTTAAAAACACTGAGAGCTGGTCAAAAGAGATTAACTGCAATATCGGAGTCAAACAAGGTTGTCCCTTGTCCCCTACCCTTTTTGGCATATACATTGATAAGTTAGAAGAATGCTTGGAAAAAGTAGGTTGTGTCGGCCCTACTCTCACTGGTATAGTCATCAATCTTCTTCTTTATGCTGATGATATCGTTCTTATGGCAAGGAGTCCCCATGATCTTGAAAACCAACTAAGAATCCTCAAGGATTTTTGCTCCAATATGGGTATGACTGTTAATACTGATAAGACTAAGGTCATGATTATTAAATCCAATAAGATCCCTTATGATACCTTTGTATATTACAACAACAACTTGGAGGAAGTGACTTCATACAAATATCTTGGAATTGATATTCACCACAAACTCAATTGGAATTATAGCATTGAGAAAAGGATTATTGGGGGATGGAAAGCTTATTATGGGCTTGAAAACAATTGTAAATCAGTTGATCTTTGGAGTTGGGATAAGAAGAAACTCCTCTTTGAGACTCTTTTTACACTTGTTATTCTTTATGGATGTGAAGTTTGGGGTTGTAATATCTCTCGTGAATCCTGGAGAAAGATAGAGAAAATACAAAAGAATTTAATAACCTATAATCTCAAAATTAAAGGAAATACACCCTATCTCATCCTCCTCGCAAAAAAATCCTCTCCCCCATTGAGAGCATGGCTATAACTAGATACCTAATGTGTAAGAACAAGTTAAACAACATGGAAGATAAGAGGCTACCAAAACTTGCTTCAAAATCAAGTCATAACCACCATCTACTCAAGCGAGGATGGCATAAAGATGCTCAGTCTTGGCTAAACTATTGGGGAATCATGGAAGAAACAATTTTGCAGAATAAAGATACTATTAAAAAAAACGTTAAATCAAAATTTAAGAAAAAAATGTGGTGTGATAAAGAATTAGAGTAAAAAAGAAAATTAAAGTATTATAAAAATGTAATCAACCCTAATCTAGAAGATCAAAATTATCTATGTGTTTTTCCAAGTGTAAAGAAAAAAATAAGCATTTCTGAGATAAGAACAAATTCTCACGAGCTCCATAGTGAAACTGGGCATTGGTCAATTCCTAAAACGCCATGAGATGAAAGAGTGTGTCACCTTTGTGACACTAAGAAGGTTGAAGATAAAAAGCACTTTCTCTTAGATTATCCAGCCTCTACCCATATTAAATCTTATTTTCAAAATATTGTTCACACTACCAACCTTTCTAACCTCTTAACTCAACAAAAGTATGGTGATCTTGGAAAACTTCTCTTAATGTTTTTTGAGCACAGAAACAAAATTCTAAAGAATCACAAATAATCGCTTACCCTCTTAAGGTCTGATAGACCAATTAGGTCTTAGTGGATGTTAATCATCATCATCATCATCTTGCACCCAACACTTTCGTCATATACATTTTGCACACAACAATTCTGAACTAGCAGGTGGCAAACTAGTGGGTTCACATTTATAGTTATGCTTATGTATCACTAGTCTGACCGACCGCAACATGATATTTAGTAATTTATAAAATATTATAGCATTGTACCAAGATTTATAGTAATTTATATAATGTTATAACACTTTTTACTTAAAGAATAGTATGAACAATTATTTAAATTTTATTTAATATTATTTTTAATGTTTTAAATGTAAATTTGAAATTTTGATTTTATTTATGATAATAAATGTTTGTACCTAGAAATTGATCCTTCTTGACTCTATAGTTAAAATGGATATATACTTGTATATACTATTTTATATTAATATTAATAAATAAACTAAAAAGTAAAATTAATGATATCTATCCTATAATATTAATATTAAATATAGTATTCATTATTAATATGTGATAATATTTTGCTAAATTTTATTCAATTAAGTATTCATGTTTATTTTTATTTTTCATTTTTCATGTCTAACTTGTTTCGTGATATCGACTGCAACATGAGATTTAATAAATTATATAATATTATAACATTGTACCAAGATTTATAATAATTTATATAATGCTATAACACTTTTTACTTAAAAAATAGTATAAACAATTATTTAAATTTTATTCAATATTATTTTTAATGTTTTTAAATGTAAATTTGGAATTTTGTTTTTGTTTATGATAATAAAGGTTTGTACCTCATCATTTTTTACTCTACGGTTAAAATAGATATATACTTGTATATATTATTTTATATAAATATTAATAAATAAACTATAAAGTAAAATTAATGATATTTATCCTATAATATTAATATTAAATATCTTATTCATTATTAATATGTAATAATGTTTTGTTAAATTTTATTCAATTAATTATTAACATTTATTTTTATTTTTCATTTTTCATGTTCAGGTGTTCTGTGATATACATTTTGCATCCAACACTTCTGTCATATACATTTTGCACCCAACAATTCCGGAGCATAGTCATGCTTATGTATCACGAGTCCAAACGACCGGAACATGAGATTTAATAATTTATAGAATATTATAACATTGTACCAAGATTTATAGTAACTTATATAATGCTATAACACTTTTCAATTAAATAATAGTATAAACAATTAGTTAAATTTTATTCAATATTATTTTTAATATTTTTAAATGTAAGTTTGGAATTTTGGAATTTAGATTTTGTTCATGATAATAAATGTTTGTACCTAGAAATTGATCCTTCTTGACTCTCTAGTTAAAATGGATATATACTTGTATATATTATTTTATATTAATATTAATAAATAAACTATAAAGTAGAATCAATGATATCTATCCTATAATATTAATATTAAATATCGTATTCATTATTAATATGTGATAATGTTTTGTTAAATTTTATTCAATTAATTTTTTATGTTTATTTTTACTTTTCATTTTTCATGTCTCGCCTATTCCGTGAACTTGCACCCAACACTTTTGTCATATACATTTTGCACCCAACAATTCTGGACTCGTGGGTTCACATTTATAATCATGCTTATCTATCACGAGAATTAGTAATTTATAGAATATTCTAAGATTGTACCAAGATTTATAGTAATCTGTATAATGCTATAACACTTTTTATTTAAAAAATAGTATAAACAATTATTTAAACTTTATTCAATATTGTTTTTAATGTTTTTAAATGTAAATTTGGAATTTTGATTTTGTTTATGATAATAAAGGCTTGTACCTAGAAATTGTTAAAATGGATATATACTTGTATATACTATTTTATATTAATATTAATAAATAAAGTTATGTTATATACATTTTGTACCCAACACTTTCGTCATATACATTTTTCAGAGACTTGTTGGCTGCGCATTCACATTTATAGTCATGTTTATGTATCACGAGGACAATTGATTTAATAATTTATAGAATATTATAACATTGTACCAAGATTTATACTAATTTATATAATGATATAACATTTTTTACTTAAAGAATAATATAAACAATGATTTAAATTTTATTCAATATTATTTTTAATGTTTTTAAATGTAAATTTGAAATTTTGGAATTTGGATTTTGTTTAAAATAATAAAGGTTTGTACCTAGAAATTGTTTTTTCTTGACTCTAGAGTTAAAATGGATATATACTATTTTATTAAATTTTATTCAATTAATTATTCATATTTATTTTTATTTTTCATTTTTCATGTCTCATATACATTTTGCACCCAACATTTTCGTTATATACAATTTGCACCCAACAATTTTGTCATATACATTTTGCACCCAACAATTTTGGACTGGCGGGTTGGCAGACTAGCGGGTTCACATTTATAGTCATTATATTCATGCTTGAGATTTAGTAATTTATACAATATTATAACATTGTACTATTAATATGTGATAATGTTTTGTTAAATTTTTTTCAATTAATTATTCATATTTATTTTTATTTTTCATTTTTCATGTTATGTATCACGAGAGTTCACAAGCTCAAATCCATAGGGGGGGTAGGGTATGTATACCTCCGTAGACTTTACTAGTCAAATAGTTGGGCGGGTCTCATACACCAATTTGGTGTGGCTTGGCCGTGACCTTAAAAATAAATTATTATTATTATTATTATTATTATTATAACACTTTTTACTTATTTAAATTTTATTCAATATTGTTTTTAATGTTTTTAAATGTAATTTTGGAATTTCAATTTTGTTTATGATAATAAAGGTTTGTACCTAGAAATTGTTTATGTATGGTACGACCGAAAGTAATATGAGATTAGGTATTTTATAGAATATTATAACATTGTACCAAGATTTATAGTAATTTATATAATGCTATAACATTTTTTACTTAAAAAATAGTATAAACAATTATTTAAATTTTACTCAATATTATTTTTAATGTTTTTAAATGTAAACTTGGAATTTTGAAATTTTGATTTTGTTTATGATAATAAAGGTTTGTAACTAGAAATTGATCATTATTGACTCTAGAGTTAAAATGGATATATATACTAATTTATATTAATATTAATAAATAAACTATAAAGTAAAATTAATGATATTTATCCTATAATATTCATATTAAATATGTGATAATGTTTTGTTAAACTTTATTCAATTAATTATTCATATTTATTTTATTTTTTATTTTTCTTGTTGAGTCTGTTCCATGATATACATCTGGCACCCAACACTCTGTCATATACATTTTGCACCCAACAATTATGTGATACACATTTTTACACATTTTATACATCTTGCACCCAACACTTATGTCATATACATTTTGCACCCAACAATTATGTGATACGCATTTTGCAGAGAGCACTTCCGTTATTTGCAATTCGACCCCAGACCACTGGAACTCGCAAGCTTTACTATACTCGGGTTCACAACTTTTGGAAAAACAACTAAGTAATGAGAAAGATAAAATACAGGGAAAAAAGAAACGGGAAATTGGTTAAGTATAGAAAACGGAAAAGATAAATACACATAAAACTATATATATTAAGCTATTGCACCAAAGGAAATAAATTGCACGTATTAAAATATAGTATAATAAAATAGATGTGACACGGTGATGGATTGGCGGACTCGCGGGTTCACATTTATAGTCATGATTATGTATCAAGAGTCGACCGCAACATGAGATTTAGTAATTTATAGAATATTATAACATTGTAACAAGATTTATAGTAATTTATATAATGTTATAACACTTTTTACTTAAATAATAGTATAAACAATTATTTAAATTTTATTCGATAGTATTTTTAATGTTTTTTAATGTAAATTTGAAACTTTGAAATTTTGATTTTGTTTATGATAATAAAGGTTTGTAAGTAGAAATTGATCATTATTGACTCTAGAGTTAAAATGGATATATACTTGTATACACTATTTTATATTAATATTAATAAATAAACTATAAAGTAAAATTAATAATGTCTATCTGTTGGCGGGCGTAAGTGACACACCGTCAACTAGAAGGTCAAATCCAGACCAGGGTTGTCTAAATAACCCAAGCTGTTTGGAATGAAATGACCCGACAGGTTTAATGGTTCTGTTGGCCAACTAAAGTCCTAAAAATAATAAAAAAATGAAACTAATCTGAAATCTATGATTCTAACAATTGATATATTACTTACTAATATTTATTAAAAAGAAACGTGAATATACAAATGATTATAAACAATCTATATACACTTTACAAGGTTTACTTGAAATCTTGCGAAAATGAATGTTTATAATAATATTTCAAAATAAGATAAACTAAGAACATCAACATTTTTTGTTTTTTTTTTAATGTTTACAAATTTTAAACTAATAAATACTAAGTAAATACAATTGAAACAATGACACAGAAAGAGTCAAATCTAATTAATGCAATCATCGTCTCATTCATATATACACAAATATGAATAAAAGAAAGAAATGCACTTACTAACCTCTCATTGATCAGCAATACTAAGCTAAATTCATCTCTATGTATTTGTATGAGCTCCTCTTAACCTATGTCAAGTATAAACCTATGACAAAAAAAAACATAATACTTCCTGAAGAAATTCAAGGAAGTGTTTCATATTCTGGAGCGAGCTTATAATGACAGAAAAACAAATAATTATATATCTTGTGACCTTGAAATGTCCAATAACTGAAAATGAAAGAAATTTCAATTATCAGGAATGGTGTAACCAGCTATCTAGCATCAGATGTAAACTCAAAATACTTGAATAGATGATCAATCACAAATATAAACTAAACCAAAAGATAATGAACATCATAAAGAAAAGCACGATATAAAAAATTATATGCAAAATAGTCTAAATATAATTCAATACAAATAAAATTTCATATTCAAAAATTATATGAGAAACAATATTAACATTGCGCAATCTACAAAAGCACAAAAGCCAAAGAGTAAATTGTTTTCTTATATAATTTCAAAAAAAAATGTTCGTCATATGGTCCAAGAAGAACTTTTGGAATAATAGATTCTTAAAGATTGAAAAAATTAATATATAAATTATAGCAATTAATCATGTATTGATAAAAAAGACTAAAGCTAATTTAAATCAATGCATAATCAATTATTCAAAGAATATGAAGATGTTATAATGAAAATAAAACCATTTTACTCACAGGACAGAAGTCATTAAGCAACCTGGAATTCCATATTCTTCTTTGAAAATACTTGTCCATTCTCCCAAAGATTCCAACCATCCGTTATTCCATTTGAAAAGAATAAAAGTTTACAAAGTAAATAATATAAAAAAGAGAAAGGATAAAAATCCTCCTCTCCATTTCCTGGAATTCCATGGCTCTGAACTTTCTCATATATTTATACAATGAATAAACAGTTTGGGCGTCACTAATAATTTCCACCACCTGAAATTTTCCTCGCAAAGAGACACAAATATCTATCAAATAGTGTATTTGTTTGGGAAAATTTCTATTTGAAAACTAAATGGGTCCATTTGAGAGATGGGTTTTCAACCGTTTCTTCATATTCTTCACGGTTTGGCTGCAATCAATCTCTCAAAATCATGTCTTTGTTCTTAACGGGTTTCCAAATTTTATCTGTTGTTGCTCATAAATTTATTTGCAGCAATCCAATATTATTTTTGGATCAATCATCTTGAACATATTTAGATAATAAAATCAAGCCATGATCATATCCATACCAAATAGCTGATAATAGAAACATGTGAAACAAAAAGAAACCTAAATTAATAACCTAAAAATTGTGAATAAAACAAAATCTAGAACAATAAAATCAAAAATGAATTTAAATTAACCATAAGTTATAAACAAACATTGTTTATAATTTCCTTTCAAATGTGATCTTAAAATTCTAGAAGCTTCAAGTTAATGGAGAAGAGAAAAATATTAATTTTGGTTTTTTACAAAATCAAACAAATGATAGATAA
>JASDQU010739328.1:73997-87152 GCA_032191745.1 Picea mariana | reverse complement strand
CTTGTCCATGTGTCATAGACACCGAGTGTCGTGTCACCCCATCCGGGGCATTTTATATATATAATTGAAAAACATTAAAAAAATTACTTAAATCTTCCTTTAATTATTTATATAAATAGTGTGTATAGGTTTTGAATAAAAATAAATAAATTACTTGGTGGACTAATCCGACTCCTCCCAATTAGGCAAGGACCATTGCAATTTTTTTTCAGTCTTACTTTAATGAGTTAAAGCCACCTGATGAAGACAAGGGAGGGGAGACTATCAATACTGTGACCATCCCTAAATGCGTTGAGACAAATGCTGATTTTATTACATGAATCGTAAGAGGGAGATTGAAGGCATACCAATGACTCTTGATTAGTAATATTCAATAAGATCATGAATCTAAGAGAAGTGAGTGAATCAATTTGTTTTCCCAACTCGGGTTAGAGTTTAATTATTTTATAATTTTTGTTTTGAGGAACAAAACTAAAATCGAGAGAGTTGGTGTTTTCAGTCCACAACGTACATAGGGGTTAGGATGATGAATCAACTTGATTAGGATAAAAACTCCCATTAGCAATGACAAGTATCGATAACATGTTGATGGTTTCTGAAACCAATCTTCAATCACTAATAGTATCCACGACCCATGATTTTAAAAGTTGTAGAGTTTAACTTTGCTTTGCATCATCTGGATTATTCAACAATGCAAGGACTAGTTGTTTAGCAATTATTTTCCTTGTTTTGGTTTTCTGTGAACAATTCATAAAATTACAAACAAAGCACAATTACAAAAGTAAAGAAATAGATGCAAAATTTCACATAAAAACCATGAATGAGTTACGTGTCACATACATAATTATGCAACAATAAAAGTAAATAAGATTATCTTCATTTTGTCCAATTTTAAATTTAGAGATAACTTCAATTCATTAGTTGATAACAAGGAACTCAAAATTTTAAAATCCAATTTATTATATGGGCAATCCCAACTACAGTTTATCAACATAAGCATAGAACTCTTTATACAATGAACATTGAATGGTTTTAAAGCTTTACCAATATCACTAATATCATAAACGGTCTCATAAAATACATAAGCATACAACCATAAAAGCTTATTGTATCTAATATTTGTTTCCAAGGAAAGCATTGTGGGATCACCACCTCTTTCCATATTCCCTGAAATATCTAGATGGAGATTGGCTCAACCACCAGCCATAATAGCTATCAGTAACCCTGAGACACTCAACATAATTTGAACTATTATATGTCTATTAACCCTAGATTTCCACCCTTGGAAATCTTGAGTGTTAAGAGCCAACATGCATTAATTTGGTCAGCATTCTAAGATTGTCTCATAGTTTAGTACTTGTGGTTAGCAGAGGTTGGTTCCCATTGGTGACAAGTATATGATCGTTACATGGTTGTTTAATTCAGAGGTAGAGTTATCATGTGTTCCTTTGCATTTTGAGAGATATGTCTACATACAATAGGTGTTGCTACTTTTTAGGAGCCACGGTTTGAGTGGGTCTCATGGAAGTTTGCAGTAGTTTTGAGCATATAGAGATGGTCCTTGCATGATTCTAGGCCATGTTATCCCGATTTTTTGGATAACTAAGAAAATTATGTCTCCAGGCCCTCGGGTTGCAGATATGGAGTGTCGAGAGACTACATGACCAACAATACCCTTTTTCACAGTTGGAAACCCCTCTCACCACCACAGATGGTCATAGATTTCCAGATGGCATCCACCACATCAGCTATCTTTCGAAAGGTAGTGGGCCTTGCTCCATGAGGTGCAACTCAGTATTATGGTGATCATCATTTCAATATTTAAGCCAATTGAGTATGTTGTATCTCAGATTGCTCTAGATTTCATGATATATGCTTGGACATTATGTTGTTTGCCCTATTTCACCTTGGTGGTTGGCATCGTGCCCTGGTAAGTGGTTTTCCTTGGGGGTGGGTTTCCTACTAGGAACTCTCTTAAAGAGCCATTGTACCATTCCCGACCATACTTACCACTTTCCATCATTGTTCCCCTCCATTTCCTTATCTCTTGGGATTTTAGGGTGTATTGACCCAAGAAGGGGTTGTCCCTCATTCTATGGGAAGAAGGAGTTGAAGGCCTAGAGGGATTGATGTTGGGTAAAAGATAAAATCCTTGTATGAACCTGTTTTTCCCAGGGATCACCCAAGAAAGCAGTCAAACACTTATCTTTGAGTAAAGAGGACCCACAATAAAATGCTTAAAAGTTTAGTTGAAGGATATGAGGTCTCATCACAAGCCATTCTTCTCATTTACACTAGGTGTTTGGGGGCAGAATTTCCATTATCTGGTCACCACGCTAGGGCAGTGACCTTCAAACTCTCCTTAAAATTATGAAAGAATGAAAGAATGGAAATTAATGGGCTTGGAAAAAGTGCATTGCGGACGAAGGTACCACACACCCTCTACAAAGGCACCCATCAATGAGACACTACGACCCCTTGTATGTCATGATTCCTATGACCATTGAGTCTTGACCCCAACCACCTCACCCACTTTACATGGCTTAGATAGGGATCTCTTAGAAACTCTCCTTGACCTAGGGAAATATTTACCCAATATGACACCTCGTCAACCTTCCCATATTCAAGCTTGAAATGTCGCATAGTGTCTTTGAGAAATTAATTGTTTGATATAGTGATATTTGATGCAAATGCTTAGGTGTCTCATTTATTGACTGAATTCACTTATCATGATGTTATGACTTGAGATATTTGGAGGGTGTGCTCATTTGTCTTTACAGGACCTAGTCGGTGGACAGTTTTGGGAGAACAAGCCTATCTTGGGCTTTCGTGGGGCTGAAAGCCCACATGTTGGATGCCAAGGGTCCACATGTTGGATCACAGAAATGAAATATTGAATTCCTAGAGGATAGTTGGATGGACCTAGTCCATGTTTCACTTTCCAAATGATTTTCCTAGAAGAGGAAAAACGTCACCTCCTAGGAAATGACGTCATTTTTGGGGGATAGGTTTTGGTCGTGATGTAAACACTCATTGACACATGGACATTTTGAGTAAAAGGAGGTCTTCACCATGAGGAGATTTCCTAGATGCTTGACATGTGGCCTTTGGAGGCCTACCAATGCTTCTCCAACACCAACAAATTCTTCTAAGTGGCAAAACATCCCCTAAAGGGGAGATGTCCATGCAAAATTAGGGTTTTATTTGTGCAAAAGTGAAACTTTAAATGAATTGTTTAATATTATTTTGTTAAAGGGGGAAATATTAGGGTTGTTGACCCCTAGTCTCGTGGTTTACCCCTTAATATATGGACAAGTCACCTTAGTGACATTTTGTATAAATAAGAGATCATAAGATCTCATTTAGACATAACTCTCCCTCTTGTGAGAGGACTTGATCTGAAATTTTCGCTACACTTGGCTTATTTCATCTCTTGTGCACTTGACGTTTATGACTATCTTGATGAATGGTTGATGGAGGAGTGAGGCGCTAGCCTTGGATGAATGGTTTCTAGATTTTATGGTGGATTGTATTAGCATCTTTCTTGATTTTGGTATGGTATTTTACTCTTATGCTATCATTGTTTCAAGTCAAGAATTATTGTGCTAGGATCTAAGTGGGAAGTAAGAGTATTTACACCCCCACTCTAGTCTCCATCATTTATTGCTTGAAGGTCAATGATGTTGCAAGGGTTTGTTTGAGGAAGTAAGATGATTTACACCCCTCATTCTTAAACCCTAACTAGAGATACTTGCCTTGGGAAGTAAGAGGATTTACACCCCCAAGGAAGTAGCATCACTAGTTCATTTACTTGACTCCATTAACCCATTTTTTTTAATTCACTAGTCATTTATTTTTTGCATTGGAGATATAAAATCATTACCTTGGAAAACGTGAAATTTTGTCTTTTGAAATATCTCTTTCTTGGAGTTGGTTTTCCACTTTGAGAGGAATATCCCCCTACTAGGGTGTCCCATCTCTCCCACTACTTCAGATTTTGTTACAAACCCTAACCTACAACCATTAGGGTTTATCTAACCTAGATAGATAACTAATTCTAACTCCTAAACTAACCCGAGACTAACTCTTAAATTTTTTTCATTTACTCTACTAACTAGGGTGCATATTTTGGGCTAAATGTTGGCATATTTTGATGGTGTAGTTTGCTGATATAAGTGACTAAAATCTACAACCACGACGCTGCAATTTTATGCAGAAATATACATGGTATAACAACTTGTTGTATTCAGCCTCAAAGTGCCATATTTCATTTATAATTGATTGCCTAACTCATTGATAATATCATTTGTGAATCTTATGTTTTTATATGATGATTTAGATGCCTTATATTCTGATATAATGTGTTTTCCATTGCTGCAAACTAGGGATAGCAATATTAACTTGTTGATCCATACTAACATATATCATTGCAAGTCGATTTTTCTTATGTCTCAGGCAAGTACAATCATCTGGAGAAGTATCACATATTTCGGGAAAAAATTTCTTGATCTACAAGGCATCTCCCTTCACATCTCACTCCATTTAGACTTGACATCTAGGGGGGGCACTTCCATCTCCATCCATCCCCATATCATTCCCCCTAGGGTCACCAGGATCACCTCCCAAGAGTGACCTAGTCACCCTTGAAGTGTGGGACCTACATCGAGGTGACATTAGGTGTAATATTCCCAAGTTGTAGCACTTGTTTTGTGGTTGGATCAAAATTTTCCCAACCTACAACTTGCGCTATAACATTTTGGCGTCGTTGTTGGGTAGGATTTTGAATCCTCTTTAGAACCCTAATGACACTTTGGCAATCTATCCCAAAGCCTTTCTCTTAGCTTGCCTAGCAACTCCACCCAAGGGGAGTCCCCTTTCCACCCTTCGTGATGAGCTCATTTTGAAGCCCAACTGGAAACTCCACCTTCCCAGAACCCACTTTTCCCTTATCCTTTTCCATCCTTTGGTGAGCCTTGAGCTCATCTGGGCACTCCATTGAGGTATTACCCTAAGTAATGGAACCATGGCCTCACAGGAATTTCCATGGGAATTCCATAAGGTTTATCCCTCCTTTTATGTTCAGGATATTCCTGGATATCTAAATCATTGCTCCCTAGAGTAGAGGAAAAGTTGCCCAAAATTTGACGGTGATCCAGTTCTAACGGTCACCCATGTCGTGAATTATATGAAGTATGCTTCGAGCTTAAATGTGCTACATGAAGATGTGTTGATTGGCTTCATGTCTTCTCTAGAATCAAGTCAAAAGGATTGGCTTTCACACTCATGTGATCCAAAGAGTATCCCTTCTTCTACAAAGCTCATTGAAGAATTTCTTAGGCAATATCAACCAACTACTAAAAGTTTGCAAGATGATTTCCAGGAGCTAAAACACACTCTTTGCAGAGAAGGTTTTTCGATCGATGATGAGACAATAGATGAATAAAATATTGAAGAAGATCCTAATGAAGAAGATCCAGATGAGACATATGATGAAGATGAAGTATTTGCTCTTCCACTTGATGAGGAAATCCATACCTTTTCTCCTCCTACACATAAAGAAGAGAACACAATGAGTTATAATCCTTTTGAAAAATTTGATGATGATTTGTTCCATGACTGTGGAAATGAAGAAAAATTCCAAAGGGATCTTGATGAAGTTTCTTGTAACATCCCGCTCTGGCTCTGAGAAAACTTATTCTTTGAGGACACTTGCTCGCAAGTGATCCAGACTATTATGATATTAAAACATTTTTCTATGATTATGATGCGTTATGGTAGATGACATGATGTTTTACTGCATTGACCTAGACAGGTGCTATTGACTCAGTTTTGCTGAGTGTGCAAGGTTTTGGACCTGAGGATGTAGATCCATCGACGGAACCCCTTGGACTCCAGATCGAGTCAGGGAGTGTGCTATTGGGGTTTGATTGTTTTACTGTGATTTTAGTACATTTGATTTGATGATATGATGTGGACATGTTCTGAAATGATTGTTGATGATGCAGGCTGATGACATCTTGCCGACCAGACTCACATATGGAGTAAAGGGGCCACACACGACTACCAGAGAGGTTGAGGGAGAGGTGTGGACAACAGCCCTGCCACAGCCTACTAGCACTCCCTCCGTGGCTCGAACTGTAGGTTAACGATTACCTAGTTTGAGAGGACCCACGATGCCACGAGGGAAGACTACAATAGTCACTCGCGATGATTCTAAGGGGTGCGCAATAAGGTGGGGGCCTTATTCCTTAGAAGCCCTTAGTCTCCCACAAGTTCACCTGGCGGAATGTTGACTCCAGGGATTATTCATGTCTACCAATCAGTCAAGAAGCGAGTGGCACCCTTGGAGCACGTGGTGAATCCTGAAGGGCACATCGTGCAAAAGAAACAAAAGGGCAAGTGGCACCCTTCGAGCACGTGGTGCGTCCTGAAGGGCACGTCATGCAAAAGAAACAAAAGAGGCGAGTGGCACCCTTGGCGCACGTAGTGCGTCCTGAAGGGAACGTCATGTTGATGATGATAAAGGAAGGAACCTAAATGGCCCTAAGACAGACAACATATTAAGAAAATTTAAAACAACTTCCCTAATTAAATGTTTCCCAGTTCAGAATCTAAGTCCTAAGTCTGAAACTTTGCTAGGGGTAAAATTTTGTCTACCCTTGAGAAAACATCTCTAAAAATTAAAATAGTAAAATTTAAAATAAAAACCCTTTAAGTAATAATTTTGGTCTTCATAAATTTTTGGGGTAAATGAAGAGAGAAAGAAATTAATTAAAAGTTGTGGGTATAAAATATAAAGAAGAATTTAATTATTTTTAATTTTTGATAGTTTAAAAAGATGTTGAATTAATAATAAAAGGGAAAAAGGGGTTAAATTGCAACTGCCATTTTTTTAGCTCTAATAAAAAGGGAAAAGAGGGAAATTATAACATTTAGGAAACTAGGGAATGGAGGTAGCTTAAAAAAGGGAAAGAGGAGAACTTATGGTAAAAAACAAGGTCAACTTAGTAAAGAATCTGTAATTAAGAACCTTCTAAATTTAACTAAATTAGCAACTTCATTTTAGGGAAAGTAATTAAAACCTATAAGGGAATCTAGGGACACCTATGAGTAAAAATAGGAGTAACTCTCGGTGGGTGAGGGAAATAAGACAATTTAATAAATTAAGGAATTTAGTTAATGGAGAAACGTGGGGGATGGATGACACTTGTACGAAGGAGAGTTTTTAGAAGATTTTTATTAAAACTTAAATTAAATGAGATTTAGGGAAAGATGAAAGTTCTAAAACTCTATAAAATAAAGGGAAGAGAAGGAAGAAGGGGATCGACTATTAGTGTAACGTTACGCTGTCGGATTTGTGACTTGACTGATTACTTGTGGGGAGTTGGGATTTCCCAGCTCGGATAGGAGTGGTAGTTCGGCCTTGCGAGGCGAGATGGGAGCTAGACATACCATCTGGATATTGTGTGGCCCCTTTGCGGCTCGGGGGGCTAAGGGGGAAGCAGAGTACCCCTAGCATTGGCTGGGAGGTACTAGTGAGGTCTCGACGGTTGGCAAGCGGGAGCGGCACAGAACGCACAGACGACACTCGGAGCAAGTGATAAGGCAATGGTATGATTGTATTTTAGTAGATTGGAATGCATTACTACTTATGCTGGGATCGGTATATTGGTGTAAATGGATTGATTGGCTTTCTTATGTATTTACTCGTCGATTTCAAGTGTAACTGCTATAACTATTGTTTTTATTTAAAATTTCTCATGTGATACAGTATTATTGTTGCAATCCTGTACAATTTTATATTCTATAGGTTTCTTGGGTATGAATTACAACTAACAAGATATTGAAGAACCTCTTGATAACAAAACTTTTACCACTGTTACTTACCTCTGCTATATTGCGAGATAATAAAAAAATTTGTTGTTGTTACTTACCTCTGTTAATAAAGTTAGTTACCTCTGTTATATAAATAGATAAAGAAAAATTTGAAATCGTTCCTTGATGGGTATAATGGTGAAAATTTGTGTAATTATCAATGCGGTAAAATTCTACTGTGTAAATTCTGAGTAAACTCTAGCCTTGCGTCTCCATCCCCTGAACGACGAATTTAACTGTGTAATGTCACGCTGAAAAAAAAAATATTTTCTGGCAATTTTGGGTGGTAAATTCTTACTGTAAATTGTTCTGGCATTTTGCCTTGTAAATTTGTTACTGAAGAAAAATCTTCTGGCAATTTCGTTTTTGTCTATGGTTACAGTGATATTGTTTCTGGAAAAAAATTTGTTTGGTAATTTGTTACTGAAATTTGGTTTCTGACAAATTTATATGCTATGTTTTCAAATGGAAAATCTAGATCTTACAATTCATTGGTGCTTCTAAACTTCTTATTTCAATGGCGATTTTGTATTTTTACTGCAATGGCGATTTTCCTCTGATATGTCGGCGTTTATGCTTATTCTGGCATTCAAAAGAGACTTATTAAAACTGTAGTATTAATGTTTAACCTTGAACCTGTTCGATTTTGGTTAGCGTTGTACTGTTGGCAATTTCCACCTCAGATTCCAACAGACCAACAGCGATTCAATAAAATCGAACCATATCGAATAGCCTGAGATCATCTGGCATCTACAGCAAGTCACGCTCCTTGCTTGCTTCTAGTCTCCTTTTGGTGTGTTTGCACGGCGAATTCCCCTTTCTTTTACCTTTTCGGCATTGTCAAACCCGTCTGGAGCTTGCCAGCGATCCCTCCTTTCAATAATGGTGGCCAGGGGGTTCCTCTGGAGCGTTGGGCACAGTGTAGCCTATTAATTGAGGACTGTGTCTTATTGGCCACTTTATGGTGTTGTACCATGTCCCTCCCTTACCATTTTAGCAATAACCATAAGGCGGTCGATTTTAGAAATGATGATTGGCGTGCATCCTGGCTGAGCGTGCCTAACCTCTGATAGAAACCGTTTTCCTTAATCTCCTGTGATTTCGTTTTTATATTATAATTTAATTTGGTCCCTTTATTTTTACCTTTATTCTTGTTACCTGGCAGAGAAATTTTACCCAGTCCTTAATCAATGCCTTGTGTTCAACGCCATGTCTTATGCCTTACTTTAAAGGCTAGTTATTGATCTTAATGTCGTGATTTTCGCGTCATTATTTATTTTTAATGGCATTTATGTACTCCTTTCAACCCATTTCATAATCCTGTAAGGATCCCAGATAGTCAGAATTTAAAGGTATAAGTCATTACAGATAAATAAAGTGGTTGTGATTAATTGTGTGTCTAATAATCTAACAATCTATCCATCATTCGGATGAAAAGGAATTGTCTTAATATAAATGGAGTATTGTTTTAAAGTTTATGTGGTATAATTACTGGTATGAATTGATATAATTTACGGCGGGAATGCGTATTACCATTTCAATAATTTATGAATTTGAACGTAGAAGGAAACCAGTGTTACATCTTAGATTAATACTGTTATTAAAAAACAGAATGATGAAATAACATTTTATTTTATTAATAACTAAAATAAATAATCGTATTTCCTTAGTTCATAACAAATAATTATTAATCATAGTAAATAAATAGACCTTAGTTCCTGAATAATCTTCAGTGTATAGCAAAGGATAAATCAAATTTGTATTTGGTTATTTAAAAAAAAAAATGTCACTAAATAGTTGTTCAAAAAGCACAAAAGAACAAGTGCATTGATCGTCATTGATTTAAAGGGACAATTAAAGTATTATGTATGTGAGGATTAGAACCTGGGTCATGCAACTTTTAGTGAGAATCCTTATTTATAAAAGATTAGTCATCCTTATCCATTTTAGTTCTTATTCAGTTTTGTATGGACAAGATTAAATATTGATGGAATGTTTTTTTTTGTACCACTAAATCAATGGTCGTGATTTCAACCACTAACCAAAATTAAGATTGGTTTGGTAATGTCTTACCATGTGCACTTTTATTTTTTTGGCCACCTTTCATTTTAGGACTTCATTTTCTGGGTCAACGGAAACCCTTCGGCATTCACCAGAAGAGTTGATTAAATTGTGTTCTAATGCGCTAACCAAAAGTGATGACGATGGATTGATTTAGACCTTTATTATTAATGTGCGTTTAATTACAATTAATGTCTAAAGGTTAATAGTAAAGAGTACTCTCACCCTTTGGTTGATTGGTTTAGGATTGACAAAACGAATCTTAGTTGATCGTCGATGTTGGTGGTTTTAGCATTGTTAGTTTCAGACTTGATTGTGTTAGGGGATGTAGACACCTCCATGTTCCTTAGAACAGTCGCCAGCCCTGAGACCTTAAATGGTTAAAATCGATGGGAGCCTGGGCTTGAGAGTTGCTTATGTGTCTTGGAGGTCCTAACCATTGCAGGGTAGGATAGATGGGTAGTCAGTCTTATAATTGTCGGTTGATTGTTGTTCATTGCTGACAGATGTTGATGTGTGTCTTGGATCTTTATGTTGATATCGCAGTTGCATGCGCCATGATTCATCGTCATGTGGCAGCGCAGAGTATAATGTCTTGTTACCCTTGCACACACGCACACACCGAAAAAAAAAAAATTGCACTTGTTATAAGAGGTTTGTCGCCATAACGAGGAGGACCGTTACATATGGTATCAGATCCAGGTTCGACCCGCGACTTGGGATCGCTACAGCTTTCGTTGACATAATTTGGTTATACTGTTGCTAATCGAGTTGATTGTGTGTGTGTAGGTAATCATGGTTAGAGGACATCGCGAAGGCAGACGACGAGGTGCTAGGGGAGGAGGCACGACGCCTCCAGTAGCATCCACACCTAAGGGGCCTAACTCCCAAGGAGACGAGCAGGTTCTCGGACAGGAGCAAATAGCAGTTGGTGATGTAGTCGGAATGATGAGATCCTTCCATCACATGTTCGAGGCCCTGATCAACCATTTAGACAGAGATGAGGCCAGAGCACCGGCACCCGCTGAGGTTCCACCGTGCGCACCGGCCGTTATTGGTAGCTTTCACCGTGAACTCGAGAAGGTCAAATTTCCTGAGTTCTTTGGTGCCCCGAACAGCGCCACCGCCGAGGCATGGTTGGAGAACATGGCAATGTGCTTCACACTTCGCAATTATACCTCCAACATGAAGGTCCGCATGACGGTCTTTCAACTGAAGGGGAGCGCTCTTCTATGGTGGAAGACGCTCCTACCGCAGCTGAACATGGCCATCGAAGACGTGTCATGGGAACTGTTCGAGGAACGGTTCCGAGAGAAGTATCTTTCAAAGGAATTCATTGAGCTACAACTCAATGAGTTCAAACGCCTTACGACAGGGAGGTCGTACGATGCCCGAGTACGAGGCACGTTTTATGGAGCTGCTCCGGTATGCTCTACACCTTAACACTGAAAAACTTAAGGTCAATAGGTTCGTGTTCGGCCTTAACAGCAGCCTACGTGCAAAGGTTAGGATTTTGATGCCTCAAACCTTGCATGATGTCGTTCAGAAGGCCCTCATAGCAGAGGAGGAGCTTATCAGTGGGCGTCAGACCAGGACTCTAGCGAGACCAGTAGGGTAGGTCCCATCTAGAAAACTGCAGCACTAGACACCAGTGAGACATACGTCGAGATATCGTGTCTTCCAGAGGGGATCCACTTTCACTACACCCCGGCGACCACCGCCTCAACAACGGACGCCTTACCGGGGACTGCAGCATGAGTAGCAGCATCGCCCGCAGCAGCAGTAGTTTAGGCCTGTTCAACAGAACAGACCAGGGTTCCAGGCCGGTGGGCCGTCATCTTCTACTTCAGGTACTAGGACTACTGGGTCGAAGAAGGGGTGTTGGACGTGTGGGGAGCCACACTACCAGCGATATTGCCCTGTGGAAAGGACCAGAGCGTCCGGATCAGCCAGACCCACTACCATGAGAGATATGGGCAAGGCCCATCGGATTCATGCAGCAGTGAATGATCGCCAGGTAGAGCACCAGTCGACTATGCTTGAGATGAAAAGTATTGTCTCTGACCAAACCCTTAGTATTTTGATAGATCTCGGTGCTACCGAGAGTTTCATTTCCAGTGCAACGCTAAAAAGGATTAAGGTAAAGGCAGTCAAACAGGATGAGTTTAGCTTTGTGGAGATGGCTTCGAGAGCCAAACAAAAGGTTGGAGGAAAGGTTACGGGTTGTGCCCTTAACCTGGGAGAGTTTTTCACAAGGGCCAACCTATACGTCACGATCCTAGGATCTTATGATGTCGTGATTGGTATGGATTGGTTGGAGTCGCATGAGGCGATACTCAACTGTAAGACGAAATGGTTGAGCTTGGTCGATGACGAGGGATAGAGACGTGTGATTGTAGGATGGAACCAGGGAGTTTCCCTGAGGTTCCTCTCCTCCTTACAATTATAGAAGAGTATGCACAAGGGGTGCAAGATTTATGCAATCCTTGCGCTAAACGAGAAGGGAGTAGCGGAAGGTCTAGAACACCTTCCGGTGGTGAAGGAGTTTGCGGACGTATTTCCAGAGGATATTCTTGGGATGGCGCTGGAAAGGGAATTGGAATTTACCATAGACCTAAAACCGGGGACCGAACCGATAGCAAGAACGCCTTATCAGATGTCGACCCCAGAGATGCAAGAGTTGAAAATGCAACTGAAGGAGTTGTTGGACCTTGGACTGATATGTCCTAGTGTGTCACCGTGGGGTGCACTTGTTATTTTCATACAAAAGAAGGACGGATCGTGGAGGCTTTTCATTGACTACCGTCAACTGAACAAGGCTACGATCAAGAATCAGTATCCCTTGCCGAGAATTGATGATCTGTTCGATCAAATGAAGGGTGCAACGGTGTTCTCCAAGATCGATTTACGATCAAGGTATCACCAGTTACGGATCAAAGAGGATGATGTCCCTAAGACCGCCTTTAAGACGAGATTTAGACATTATGAATTTACTGTTTTACCGTTTGGACTGACAAACACCCCAGGGGTATTTATGAGCTTGATGAATGGGGTGTTCTGCGAGTACTTGAACAAGTTTTTCCAAGTGTTCATTGATGATATTTTGATTTACTCTCGTATGATGGAGGAGCATGACGAACACTTGTGCTTGGTAGTACAGTGTCTGCGAGAGCACAAATTGTATGGGAAATTGTCCAAATGCTCTTTTTATCAATTGAA
>JASDQU010739328.1:54577-70692 GCA_032191745.1 Picea mariana | reverse complement strand
GATCACTTTATTCCTGTGTGTATGACGTATCAGGCACCTAACATAGCTATAGTTTTCATCAGTGAGATTGTGAGGCTACATGGCATGCCTAAGAAGATTATATCTGATAAAGGATCGGTGTTTACTGGACGATTTTGGACGAGTTTCCAAGAGGCCTTGGGAACCCAACTTAAATTTAGTACTGCGTATCACCCAGAGACTGACGGATAGACCGAACGAATGAACCAAACCTTGGAGGACATGTTTTGCATGTACGTAATGGACCAACAAAAGCGTTGGGAAAAATTCTTGCCACTAGTGGAGTTCACTTACAACAACAGTTACCAGAGCACCATTAAGACGGCACCTTTCGAGTTTCTTTACAGGAGACCGTGTCGGACGCCCGTGAGTTGGGATCAGCTTGAGGATAGGGTCCTGGTGGGAACAGAAGTGATCCAAGAAATGGAAGAGAAAATGCAAACCATAAGACAAAGGATTAAAGAAGCGTAGGATCGACAGAAGAGTTATGTCGATGCGCACCGAGCCGACCATAGTTACGAGGTCGACGATCGAGTCTTCTTGCGGGTTAAACCGCATAAGAGTTCGATCAAGTTTGGAAGGGGAGCTAAACTCTCTCCTAGGTTCGTGGGACCTTTCGAGATTATGGAGAGAAAGGGGCCCGTGGCCTATCGACTAGCCTTGCCTGATTCTTTGAGGCGTATGCACGATGTTTTTCATGTATCTGTTTTGAGACATTACATTAGTGATCCTACACATGTGATTGACATGAGTCCCTTGCAGGTATCAGACGAGGGAGCAATTACGGCTGAGCCGGTCCGCATCTTAGATCATCGCATTCGACAGTTGCGACGTCGAACGGTAGATCAGGTCAAGGTCCAGTGGGACAATTATAGTCCGCACTCAGCGACCTAGGAGGACGCATATGATATGCGCCAGCAGTTTACATTTTTGTTTGATAGATAGACTTATGATACTGTGATACACTTATTTCGGCATTTATACTATGAAACTTCGGGACGAAGTTTAGACCAAGAGGGGGTGTATGTAACATACCACTCTGGCTCTGAGAAAACTTATTCTTTGAGGACACTTGCTTGCAAGTGATCCGGACTATTATGATATTAAAACATTTTTCCTTGATTATGATGCGTTATGGTAGATGACATGATGTTTTACTACATTGACCTAGACAGGTGCTATTGACTCAGTTTTACTGAGTGTGCAAGGTTTTGGACCTGAGGATGCAAAGGCATCGACAGAACCCCTTGGACTCTGGATCGAGTCAGGGAGTGTGCTATTGGGGTTTGATAGTTTTACTATGATTTTAGTACATTTGATTTGATGATATGATGTGGACATGTTCTGACATGATTGTTGATGATGCAGGCTAACGATAGCTTGTCGACCAGACTCGCATATGGAGTAAAGGGGCCACACACGACTACCAAAGAGGTTGAGGGAGAGGTGTGGACAGCATCCCTATCACAGCCTACTAGCACTCCCGCCGTGGCTCGAACTGTAGGTTAACAATTACCTAGTTTGAGAGGACCCATGATGCCATGAGGGTAGATTGCGATAGTCACTCACGATGATTCTAAGGGGCATGCAATAAGGCGGGGGCCTTATTCCTTAGAATCCCTTAGTCTCCCACAAGTTCACCTAGCGGAGTGTTGACTCCAGGGGTTATTGATGTCTACCAATCAGTCAAGAAGCGAGTGGCACCCTTGGAGAACATGGTGCATCTTGAAGGGCACGTTGTGCAAAAGAAACAAAAGGGTGAGTGGCACCCTTGGAGCACGTGGTGCGTCCTGAAGGGCACGTCACGCAAAAGAAACAAAAGAGGCGAGTGGCACCCTTGGTGCACGTAGTGCGTCTTGAAGGGCACGTCGCGTTGATGATGATAAAGGAAGGAACCTAAATAGCCCTAAGACAGACAACACATTAAGAATTTAAGTCCTAAGTCTGAAACTTTGCTAGGGGTAAAATTTTGTCTACCCTTGAGAAAACATCTCTAAAAATTAAAATAGTAAAATTTAAAATAAAAACCCTTTAATTAATAATTTTGGTCTTCATAAATTTTTGGGGTAAATGAAGAGAGGAAGAAATTAATTAAAAGCCGTGGGTATAAAATATAAAGAAGAATTTAATTATTTTTAATTTTTGATAGTTTAAAAAGATGTTGAATTAATAATAAAAGGGAAAAAGGGGTTAAATTGCAATTGCCATTTTTTTAGCTCTAATAAAAAGGGGAAAGAGGGAAATTATAACATTTAGGAAACTAGGGAATGGAGGTAACTTAAAAAAGGGAAAGAGGGGAACTTATGGTAAAAAGCAAGGTCAACTTAGTAAAGAATCTGCGATTAAGAACCTTCTAAATTTAACTAAATTAGAAACTTCATTTTAGGAAAAGTAATTAAAACCTGTAAGGGAATCTAGGGACACCTCGGAGTAAAAATAGGAGTAACTCTAGGTGGGTGAGGGAAATAAGACAATTTAATAAACTAAGGAATTTAGTTAATAGAGAAACCTGGGGGATGGATGACACTTGTACGAATGAGAGTTTTTAGAAGATTTTTATTAAAACTTAAATTAAATGAGATTTAGGGAAAGATGAAAGTTTTAAAACTCTATAAAAGAAAGGGAAGAGAAGGAAGAAGGGGATCGGCTGTCAGCGTAACGTTACGCTGCCATATTTGTGACTTGACTAATTACTTGTGGGGAGTTGGGATTTCCCAGCTCAGATAGGAGTGGTAGCTCGGCCTTGCGAGGCGAGCTAGGAGCTAGACGTACCATCTGGATATTGTGTGGCCCCTTTGCAGCTCGGGGGGCTAAGGGGGAAGCAGAGTACCCCTAGCGTTGGTTGGGAGGTACCGGTGAGGTCTCAACATTCAACGAGCAGGAGCAGCACAGAGCGCGTGGACGACACTCGAAGCAAGCGATAAGGCAACTATATGATTGTATTTTAGTATATTGGAATGCATTACTACTTATGATGGGATCGGTATATTGGTGTAAATGGATTGATTGGCTTTCTTATGTATTTACTCGTCGATTTCAAGTGTAACTGTTGTAACTGTTGTTTTTATTTAAAATTTATCATGTGATACAGTATTATTGTTGCAATCCTGTACAATTTTATATTCTATAGGTTTCTTGGGTATGAATTACAACTAACAAGCTATTGAAGAACCTCTTGATAAAAAAAAAAATTACCGTTGTTACTTACCTCTGCTATATTGCAAGATAATAAAAAAATTTACTAATGTTACTTACCTCTGTTAATAAAGTTAGTTACCTCTGTTATATAAATAGATAAAGAAAAATTTGAATTCGTTCCTTGATGGGTATAATGGCGAAAATTTGTGTAATTATCAAGGCGGTAAAATTCTACTGTGTAAATTATGAGTAAACTTTAGCCTTGCGTCTCCATCCCCTGAACGGCGAATTTCATTCTGTAATGTCACGCTGAAAAAAAAAACTTTTCTGGCAATTTCGGGTGGTAAATTCTTACTGTAAATTGTTCTGCATTTTGCCTTGTAAATTTGTTACTGAAGAAAACTCTTCTGGCAATTTTGTTTTTGTTTATGGTTACAGTGATATTATTTCTGGAAAAAAAATTGTTTGGTAATTTGTTACTGAAATTTGGTTTCTGACAAATTTATATGCTATGTTTTCAAATGGAAAATCTAGATCTTACAATTCATTGGCGCTTCTAAACTTCTTATTTCAATGGCGATTTTGTATTTTTATTGCAATGGCGATTTTCCTCTGATATGTCGGTGTTTATTCTTATTCTGGCATTCAACGGCAAATTATTAAAACTGTAGTCTTAATGTTTAACCTTGACGCTGTTCGATTTTGGTTAGCGATGTACTGTTGGCAATTTCCACCTCGGATTCCAACAAACCAATAGCGATTCAATAAAATCAAACCATATCGAATAGCCTGAGATCATTTGGCAGCTATAGCGAGTCATGCTCCTTGTTTGCTTCTAGTCTCCTTCTGGTGCATTTGCACGGCGAATTCTCCCTTCTTTTACCTTTTCAGCATTGTCAAACCCGTCTGGAGCTTGCCAGCGATCCCTCTTTTCAATAATGGCGGCTAGGGGGTTCCTCTGGAGTGTTGGGCACAATGTATCCCATTAATTGAGGACTGCATCTTATTGGCCACTTTATGGTGTTATACCACGTCCCTCCCTTATCGTTTTAGCAATAACCATAAGGCGGTCGATTTTAGAAATGACGATCGGTGTGCATCCTGGCTGAGCGTGCCTAACCTCTGACAGAAACTGTTTTCCTTGATCTCCTGCGATTTCATTTTTATATTATAATTTAATTTGGTCCCTTTATTTTTACCTTTATTTTTGTTACCTGGCAGAGAAATTTTACCCAGTCCTTAATCAATGCCTTGTGTTCAACGCCATGTCTTATGCCTTACTTTAAAGGCTAGTTATTGATCTTAATGCCGTGATTTTCACGTCATTATTTATTTTTAATGGCATTTATGTACTCCTTTCAACCCATTTGATAATCCTGTAAGGATCCCAGATAGTCATAATTTAAAGGTATAAGTCGTTACAGATAAATAAAGTGGTTGTGATTAATTGTGTGTCTAATAATCTAACAATCTATCCATCATTCAGATGAAAAGGAATTGTCTTAATATAAATGGAGTATTGTTTTAAATTTTATGTGGTATAATTACTGGTATGAATTGATATAATTTACGGGAGGAATGTGTATTACCATTTCAATCATTTATGAATTTGAACGTAGAAGGAAACCAGTGTTACAGCTTAGATTAATATTGTTATTAAAAAACAGAATGATGAAATAACATTTTATTTTATTGATAACTAAAATAAATAATTGTATTTCCTTAGTTCATAACAAATAATTATTAATCATAGTAAATAAATAGACCTTAGTTCCTGAATAATCTTCAGTGTATAGCAAAGGATAAATCAAATTTGTATTTGGTTATTTTAAAAAAAAAATGTCACTAAATAGTTGTTCAAAAAGCACAAAAGAACAAGTGCATTGATCATCATTGATTTAAAGGGACAATTAAAGTATTATGTATGTGAGGATTAGAACCTGGGGCATGCAACTTTTAGTGAGAATCCTTATTTATAAAAGATTAGTCGTCCTTATCCATTTTTAGTGCTTATTCAGTTTTGTATGGATAAGATTAAATATTGATGGAATTTTTTTTTTGTACCACTAAATCAATGGTCGTGATTTCAACCACTAACCAAAATTAAGATTGGTTTGGTAATGTGTTACCATGTGCACTTTTATTTTTTTGGCCGCCTTTCATTTTAGGACTTCATTTTCTGGGTCAACGGAAACCCTTCGGCATTCACCAGAAGGGTTGATTAAATTGTGTTCTAATGCGCTAATCAAAAGTGATGACAATGGATTGATTTAGACCTTTATTATTAATGTGTGTTTAATTACAGTTAATGTCTGAAGTTTAACAGTAAAGAGTACTCTCGCCCTTTAGTCGATTGGTTTAGGATTGACAGAACGAATCTTAGTTGATCGTCGATGTTGGTGGTTTTAGCATTGTTAGTTTCGGACTTGATTGTGTTAGGGTATGTAGACACCTCCATGTTCCTCAGAACAGTCGCCAGCCTTGAGACCTTAAATGGTTAAAATCGATGGGAACCTGGGCTTGAGAGTTTCTTATGTGTCTTGGAGGTCCTAACCATTGCAGGGTAGGACGGATGGGTAGTCAGTCTTATAATTGTCGGTTGATTGTTGTTCATTGCTGACAGATGTTGATGTGCGTCTTAGATCTTTATGTTGATATCGCAGTTGCATGATTCATGATTCATCATCATGTGGTGGCACAGAGTATAATGTCTTGTTACCCTTTCACACATGCACACACCAAAAAAAAAAAGAAAAAAAAAAATTGCACTTGTTATAAGAGGTTTGTCGCCATAACGAGGAGGACCGTTACATTTCTCTTCCAGAAGACATGAACAAGACTTTGTTATTTTCTTTCCTTTTGAAGAAAATAAATTTTTCTTGTCTTGTGAGGAAGTGATTAGCTCCTAGGGTGTAGATGACTTCATGGAAAAACCCTCGAGTATGCTTGTCAAACACATTGATTATTTCATCTAGGTTGAGTGACGTAGATTGGATGTGGATTGCTTCATTGTTGATAGAGATCCCATTTATGGCATTGAAGGTAGCTCTTAGGAAGAGGGGGTTGAAATTTCATCTTCAGAGGACTGGCCTCCATGCATGTATAATTCAGATGTTTGGCATCCTAGTGATGACATGGTTACATATTTGTTCTACCCTTTTGAGGATGCATAATTTATTTATGAGGATTCCTAGTCATTGTGCCCAGATTTTGAGGATTACCAGGATGTGGCCACCTCAAAGCAATTAGAGGTCCATTCTTCAAAGAGAAATTATTTTCATCTTGGATATTTCCATGAAGATTCATAGGGGAAGAGGCAGTGTTTTTCTACACCTGAGATTGTTCCTTACCTCTTATCCTCTTCTCCAAGAGACCATGTAGTATTTTTTTGATCTCTCATTTCCTCTCATTCCTCGAAAAGAAGTGATTTTTTGTGTGCAGATGAAGATGAGACTTCATATACATAAAGTAGCCCCCTTCATAGATGGATTGCTCAGTCTTGTGACTACACTTTCAAGCAGAATGATCGGTATGATGGTTTGATCTCTTTCTAGCAGAATTTCCTCCCTCCCACCCATCTTCATGAGTTTTATTTCATGATCAATTATATGTGTGTTTATACTCATGATTGTTATTCTCTTGACCTATAATTGTTGTATTATATGATTAAGCACAGGGGTAGATACTTTGATGAGATAATCAAATGGTTTCATTGGTTGTATGACTTCACCTGACACCATCCAACACATGATCTCCAAGGCCCCAAGGCCCCAGTCAAGTAGGTAATTCATTGTGATTCCTTGCATTTCCATCTTGATTGCTCATATTAGTTTAGATTCATTTCATTTTCAATTTTCTCTACTTGCATATTGATTTCATGCTTAGCTTAGAAATTTTTGAAAAAATGTCAAAATTTTTCTTTTCTAGTTTAGTTTTCATTTTGGATATATATATATATATATATATATGAAGGGTGATAGCACCACCCTAGATGCTCTAATCCCTTTGTCTGATTTTTTGGCAGGCAGAGGTCTACTGGGAGATGTTGTGGTTCTCATGCACTCTACGACGAGCACATGTCCCCAAGTAGGATCCATATGCTATCCCCATTTGTGGATAACTAAGGAGATGATGTCTCGAGGCCCTTAGGTTGCAGATATGGGGTGTCAAGAGACTACATGACCAACAGTACCCTTTTGCATAGTTGGAAGCCTCTCTTACCACCACATATGGTCACAGATTTCCAGTTGGCATCCATGACATCAACATCATTTCAATATTTAAGTCAGTTGAGTATGTTGTATCTTAGATTGCTCTAGATTTTATTATATATGCTTGGACATTATGCCTTTTTTCATGTTTCACCTTAGTGTTTAACATTGTGCCCTAGTAAGTGGTTTTCTTTGGGGATGGTTTTTCTACTAGGAACTCCCTTAAAGAGTCATTGTACCATTCCTGACCATACTTACCACTTTCCATCATTTTTCCCCTCCATTTCCTTATCTCTTGGGATTTTAGGGTGTATTGACCCAAGAAGGGGTTGTCCCTCATTATATGGGAATAAGGGGATGAAGGCCTAAAGGGATTGGTGTTAGGTAAAAGATAAAATCATTGTATGAACCTTCCATATGCTTCACCTAGGGATTACCCAAGAAAGCAATGAAGCACTTATATTTGAGTAAAGGGGACCCACAATATAATAAATAATGATTAAAATTTTAGTTGAAGGATAGGAGGTCTCATCACGAGCCGACCTATCACATCCATGAATATCTATTGGTATGACATTGCCATCATTTGGTCACCAAAACAGGGTAATGGCTCTCAATTGCATGGCTGAGAGAAAGGGGGTCTCATCACGAGCCATCCTTCTCATTTCCCCTAGGTGTTTGTGGGTGACATTGCCATTATTTGGTCACCATGCTAGGGAAGTGACCTTCAAACTCTCCTTAAAATTATGAAAGAATGAAAGAATGGAAATTAATGGGCTTGGAAAAAGTTCATTGCGGAAGAAGGTACCACACATCCTCTACAAAGGCACCCATGAATGAGACACTACGACCCCTTGTATTTCATGAGCCCTATGCCCATTGAGTTGTGACCCCAACCACCTCACCCACTTATCTCCCATATCAAGCGCACTCACTCATATTTCTTATGCGCATCTTCTACCCAACACATGTTTCTCTCTCAACACGTGGGTCCATCATTCTCCACTCCCATGCACATGCATACTTCTTATCCCTCACTTAAATTATCCTACCCATGTGCATGTTTCTTATTATCCTCTCTCATGCACTCATATTCTCTACTTACCCCTCTTTCCATACATGCAACCTATCTCTTCTCTCTTGGATATGCGCCCTCTAGAGCTATATATTTGAAGGATTCCATTGGTTATTGGTCAGATGTTGTAGCAGCTAGCATAGTGTTTCTTTCTGATTCCTCTCTCTTGTTCTTAGTCTAGTGACTCTTCTTTGAGAAAAGTGATCATTGTATCGGTTGTGGAATTGTCAATTGTGGCATAGCCAACCCTCTTGCAAGCCTATGAATAAATAAATCAAGTGTTTGTGTTCTAACCTTGTTTCTTAATGGTATTTTGTTAATTTTGCAATCTGATTTGTCATTCTCCTTAATTCTTCATTGTGATTTCTTTGATCTTTTGAGTAGTTTTTGGTTCTAGTTTCTTTCTATATTCATTGTGCTAACCTTGCAGGATCCCTTCAAGTGAGCCAACTATATTTCCCAATCGTTTTGGATAGTTTTAACACATTGTCCAAAAACATAACAGCGACTATTTTTTGTCATTTAACACAGAATATCAGACTTAGGATAACAAAAAACCACCTTAGGGACTCCCCCCTAAGGCTAGCAAGCACTAGCCCAAATGGAGAGGGGTCTGTCCCATGACAATTTGGGGATTTTCTCCATGAATTGGCCAAGTTTTCATCGTTTTAATAACATGTTATATCAGCTCAATTGGAGGGTAGAAATTTGTGCTAACAAATTGGCATCATTGTCGAGGAACGCAAGCCTTGGTAAACGACATTCGGTGAGTTATTTCAACTGTTTAATTTTATTTTTCTCACTAGAATCTCCAAAGGATACAGGGTAGACTTCATAGGGGACTGTACACAGATCATCCCAATTTGACCCCACACAAGGTATTTACCTATCTCTTACCGATCTGGAACACTTGTTTCAAAATAGTTCTTTCATAACTCCCACAGCCAGTGTTTCTCTTACAGTTGGTACAATTGTTCTACAATTGGTCCATGTTTCTCTTCCATTCACTACTTCAACTCCTAGCATTGTGGTAAGTACTTTGACACCTCAGGTATCGCCTTCTCCTTCCTCATCTCCTTTTTTTTAGTTCCAAGTTCTGATCCTTTAGTTATTTCAATTTCTTCATCTATTTCAAGTGTTAAATTTAGAGTTGTTATTAAGTTCTTTTCAATTTACTAGACAATAATAGCATAAGCAGGATCACTGAAAGATACAAAATCACAAGGTACACAACATTTATCCTGGGAAACCCTCATGGGGGAGACTCATGGGGGAGAAAACCCATCAAAAATTTCCTTAATATAGATTTCCAATACAATGCCAAGATAAAAGACCAAACACAAGAGAATATTCAACACTAAGCAATGTGCCTCTCTCTTCCTTCTTCTGGAAACTGCATCTTCCTTCAAACTTGCGCACTAGATGAGTGACTTGAGTGAGTGAGTAAATGAGGCGCTAGCCTCTTTTATTTATACTGGCAGAGGAGCATTAGGGTGGTGTCTCTTCATTGGGTAGGGATGAGTTCTCCAACTAGAGGCTAAAACCACTTTAATTATGCCTAGGGGTCGACTTCTCAATTAGCATCATTTGTCTAGGGTTTGACCAATCCACAAAAGGAGATTTGATCATACAAGAGTATCGACATGATCAATCCACAAAAGGGGATTGATCTATAAGATAATAACTCAATAATAAGTAGTATATTCTTTGTAGTTACAATACTTCAACATTCCCCCTTAACAAGAAGGGTATTCTACAACATCATCAGGAGAGAGAGAGGGCAACAACATCAACATCATCTGGAACACTGACTAGCGTATCTATAAATCATCGGAAGTTTTTATCATCATCAATAACATCATCATTCATAGCATGGAGCTAGAGTATCATCACATTCACATCATGGAGTTGGAATAACATCATCATCGTCGTTCACAACATGGAGCTGGAACCTGAAACATCAACATCAATTAGCATAAAAGATATAACAACATCATCAAAAAAAACACAAGGTTGGAGAAACAACATCATCATATCACGAGGCTAGAGAAACAACATCATCAGAACACGAGGCTAGAACGACAACATCATCATCATCATAGGGAAACAAAATGAGGCATGTGTAAATACATTTTGTGGTACTCTGGCAGTCCCTAGGGATCTGTCAAGGAATCATAAGATTCCCTAGGATATAAAATCCTAAAGGAGCTACCACGTGGTACTCTGACAAATTTTCCTTCCCGGACCTTCAGGATTTTCCCACGAATCATAAGATTCCCTAGGATTAAAAAAATCCTAACGAAGCCACCACTACTAAACACAACTAGCATATACATGCACAGGTACTCTGATAGAACTTCCTTATCGGACCTTTGAGATCTTCCCAAGGATGATCAATCCCCTAGGATATAAAATCCTAACGTAGTTACCCATTGTTGGCCAGGATACCATAGTATCATCAACATCACTCCCCCTTTCGAGGGAGGTTCTTTCGGACAACACCAAGCTTATCCTGGAAGTACTCAAACTTAACATGAAATAGAGGCTTGGTCAACACATCTGTAACTTGTTCATTTGTGCCAACATATTGGAGCTTTACATCTCCCCTCTGCACCATATCACAAATGTAGTGGTATCATATCTCTATGTGCTTCAACTTATCATGGAACATTGGGTTCTTCATCATCTTTATACAACTTTGGTTATCACATAAAATCATGGTGTCTTCCATCTCCAAATTGAACAAACCTATTAACAACTTCTGAATACATATGGCTTCACAACTGGCGGAACATGTTGCAATGTACTCTGCTTATGTCATGCTGAGAGAAATACTGGATTTCTTCCTGGTTTTCCATGAAGTCATGGCTGACCCAAACTGAAACAACATCCTGAAGTGCTCTTTTCATCTGAATCACTTCCATCCCAATATGAATCAGTATAACCATAGAGTCTAAAGTCATGATCTCCAGTGTAACAGATACCATAATCCAACATACACTTAAGGTATATCATCACATGCTTTGCAGCTACAAGGTGAACACATCTGGGCTCCACCAGATATTGACTCAAGGTGTTCACAGCAAAGCATATATACGGCCTGGTATTCATCAGATACATCAATGAACCAATAATATGTTTGTATAGAGTATCATCAACCAACTCTAACGAAGTATCAACCAGGAGCTTCAAATATGTTTCCATGGGTGTGTTCATGGATTTACATTCCAACATGTCAAATCTCTTTAGCATTTCAACTGCATACTTTCCTTGGTTAAGGAAGATTTTCTCTAGGATTTTCCAAACCTCAAGACCTAAGAAATAGTGCATCATGCCTAGGTATTTCATCTCAAATTCTATAGTGAGCTTCTTCTTACAATCAGTGATGAGATTTTCTTCTCCAATTAAGAATAAGTCGTCCACATACAACAACAATATAACTGGATCATCATTCATAACCTTGAAGTAAACGTTAGAATCATCTTTACTCTTGGTAAAGCCCAAGCTCGTCAAGAAACTGCCAATTCTTCCATACCAAGCTCTAGGATCTTGCTTCAATCTATACATAGCCTTCTTCAACCTGCAGACATGAGTCTTTTGTCTTCAACTTCAAACCCTTGAGGTTTTTCTATATACACTTCTTCTTCAATGACACCATTTAAGAAGGTTTTTTTCACATCCATCTAGTGTAACTTCCACTTCATATTTGTTGCAATAGATATGATGGTTTTGATAGAAGTGTATCTAGCTACAGGAGCAAACGTCTCTTCATAATAAATGCCTTCCTTTCAAGAAAATACATGAGTTACAAACCTTGCATACTTCCATCAACAACATGTTTTATCTTGTATAACTTTTTGGAAGATACCACATCTTTGTTCTTTGGTCTGGGAACTATTTCCCATACATAATTCTTTATAATGGATTAGTATTCTTCTATCATGGCATCTGCCCATTCTTTCTTCTAAGGGAATTCACAGCCTCTTCTTCATAAACTTCTTCAAGATGGCATCTCCTTTATTTCTTGAATGTTGCATCTTCATCAAAGGTTACATCTCTGTTGATCTCAATATGATGGTAACATGGTATGTAAATTATGAAGACCTTAGAGACCTCACAATATCCAACAAATATTCCCTTCTTTCCTAAAGGGTCCAACTTGGTTCCCCTTTCCCTCAGAATGTGTACAAACACTGGACAGCCAAATATCTTGAGATGGATTACTTTTGGCTTCTTTCCAAAGAACATTTCTTTGGGGGTTTTGAACCCAAGTGCACTATGGGATAATCTGTTTTGAACATACATTGTTGTTCTTGTCTCTTCAGCCCATATGTGCATTGGAATATCTTGATCATGGATCATAGTCTTCACTGATTCCATTATAGTTCTATTCTTTCTTTCTATGACACCATTTTGTTGAGGATTATAGGGAGTGGTGAGTTCCTTCTTAATCCTGGCATCTCTGCAAAATCTTAAAAATTCTTTTGAGGTGTACTCTCCTCCATTATCTCACATGAGTATCTTGATTTTTCTTTCATAGAGATTCTCTATCAAGGCTTTGAATTCCTTGAATTTTCCAAACACTTCATCTTTTGATTTCGAGAAGTAAACCCAAGTCTTGCGAGAATAGTCATCAATAAATGACACATAGTATACATACCCACTAAGAGAGGTTTATGGCATTGGACCACATACATCTGAGTGGATGAGCTCCAAGACTCTTTATGCTTTACTTTCTCTCTTCAGGAAAGGATTTTTTATGTTCTTTCCTTGTGCACATCCCTTGCACACACCCTCATGATCAACCTTGAAGTCTGGTAGACCTGTAACTACTTTGCTCACATATGGTAAGGATTTTTAATTAATGTGAGATAATATTCTATGCCAAAGTTCACATGGACTCTCATTGGAGTGAGTCAAAGTTGCATCTGAGTGACCTTTTAATTTATATAGGCCACCTTCTTTTGTTCCAATAAAAATTGCATCTTATATGGTTTTTCCTTTAGCCCACATAAGGACTTCACCATCTATGAATGCAACCTTGAATCATTTCTTATCTAAATCTGAGATAGAAAGAAAATTCTTCATCAAACCTGGTACATCTAGTACATCCTTCATCTTCATTGGGGTCCCTGAATCAAGTTTGTAGGTGGATTCTCCCACTCCTTTGATAGGGTATTGGTAATCATCTCCAAGTGTAACTTTCTGGGGAAAGTTATTTTTTGTAAGGCTAGAGAGAATGTCTCTATGACCTGTCATGTACTTATAAACACCACTATCTATGAGACAAGTATCCTCTCCATGTGACATTGATCGTGAGAGGGCAGAGAATAAGACATAGTCTTCAATATTTTCTTTAATCATCTTTGTGGGTGGCTCAACATCTTCAACTGCATGGGCACGGTATCTTTTTTTATTTCACTTCTTGTATTCTTCTCTTCTAGATGGATAATTCTTAGCAATATGTCCCATATTGTCACAATGGTAACATTGATAAGAGGAGAAATCATTTTCTCTTCTCTGATCTTTCTGAAACTTCTAGAATCTCCTTGGAGGGTGAGATTCTTTATGGATGAATCTCTTTGGGCAGTGAGGTTTCTTATGTAGGTGGGTCTCCTTCTTGAAGTGATACCTTCTCTTTCCTCCTTTAGCATGAGCATATAGGGATTGATCTTCATCCCTTAAAATAATTGCTTCTTCATTAGCTACTCTTGCTTCTTCTTGAACACATTCTTCCCAAAGACTGTCAAATTGGAGTTTTTCCTTTCTTGCACAGATAGTTTGGATGAAGTCATCCCAAGGTATTTTGAGACCATTAAGAGTTTTAATTATGAGTTGATGTTCATCTAGGTTGTCTCCAATTTCTTTTATTTGTTCCTTGAATTGAGAAACCCTAGAGAAACAGTGATGAACGATTTCTCCTTCCTGCATCTTTGTATTCTTGAGTTGGGTTCTCAAGTTCATCTTTTGGTTAATGTTCCTTCCTTCATACATTATGGTTAGGGCATCAAAAATTTCTTTTGGAGTATTCTTAGAAGACACTTGAGGGATCAAGTGGTCTTTAATAGAGTCTACAATGATTCTCTTGGCCCTAACCATATATTTCTGGTACTTTTCTTTAGTTGTAGCATCTACAGGTTTTGGTAAATTTTCCTTGATGAATCTTGCAAGGTCATTCTCTTCAAGAATGAGTGAAATAATATACTCCCATGAACGGAAGTTATCCACACCTTCTAACTTGTCGAAAATCTTGTTTCTTGCATACATCTCGACCTAGAGCTGAGAAAATGACCAAAAATTGAAAGTGCTCATAAATTAAATCTGAACTTGCCAAGAGGTGCTCTTGGCTGATGCGAGTAGCCTGGTGTAGTATGTTTTCTGAAAATCCAAATTTTACCCCTTGATATTGGGCCTGCACAAATTTGAACTGGTACTTCTGGTATTGGTTCTGGTTTCCTAGTTTTCTAGTACCAGTGAAAACTAGGGTTTCACTTTTCGGAGGCTCTGGCCACCGAAAAGGTGTGCTCAAGCTGCCAATGAGTTCGCTATGCTAGGGTGCACTTACCTATATGGTTTTTAGGATGAAATTATATTCCAACAAAAGCCCTAATTTTCTTGTATGACAGCAATGATGTTTTCGGTAACCCAGTGAAAGGTGCTTTATTCAGTCAAGCTCTGATACCATGTTAAATTTAGATTTTCTATTAAGTTCTTTTCAACTTACTAGACAATAATAACATAAGTAGGATCACCGAAAGATACAAAATCACAAGGTACATAACATTTATCTTGGGAAACCCTAATGGGGGAGAAAACCTAGCAAAAACTTCCTTAATATAGATCTCCAATACAATGCCAAGATAAAAGACCAAACACAAGATAATATCCAACACTAAGCAATGTGCCTCTCTCTTCCTTCTTCCAGAAATTACATCTTCCTTCAAACTTGCACACTAGATGAGTGACTTGAGTGAGTGAGTGAATGAGGCACTAGCCTCTCTTGTTTATACTAGCGGAGGAGCACTAGGGTGGTGTCTCTTCATTGGGCAAGGATGACTTCTCCAACTAGTGGCTAAAACCACTTTAATTAGGCCTAGGGGCCAACTTCTCAATTAGCAGTGTTTGTTTAGGGTTTGACCAATCCAAAAAAGGGGATTTGGTAATACAAGAGTCCCAACATGATCGATCCACAAAAGGGGATTTGGTAATACAAGAGTCCCAACATGATCGATCCACAAAAGGGGATTGATCGATAAGATAATAACTCAATAATAAGTAGAGTATTCTTTGCAGTTACAATATTTCAACATCAAGTTCTAGTAACATGGTTCGGCAAGTATCTATTGACTCCTTGGAAAAAAGTGAGGAAAAGAGGTAAAATTCAAATTATTCCAACTGACTATGACTTGTAACTCGGCCCTCGCCAAATTTGATTATTTCTTATATTTACATTGAAATAAGAGGCACTCACCCAAACTAAGCTTCACTAAAAGTAAAAAGGGCGAGCGGCGGCGGCAGAGAAGGCGAGGGTTCGATTTAGGGCTTCGGCCTGGTCCTGCAGCTCTCCACAGGCCCGTTGGCCTCCTCCCGACCCGATCCAGGCATCAAGCTCGCTCCGGGCAGTCCCTAATGGCGGCTGTGAAGCTCCGCGTGGCTGCAACTGCGGCTGGTGC
>JASDQU010739328.1:34436-54477 GCA_032191745.1 Picea mariana | reverse complement strand
AATTTTAGCATTGTCTCTCAGATTATGTAGGCAGCAGCTCTGTGTAGCCCTGCCATTTGTAACCGATCCGTGGCTTTGCCACCATTAATAAAATTCCTCTAACCGTTATCGTCAAAAAAAAAAAAAAAACATGGTTCGGCAAGTAACTAAGTTTACATTCAATGCTTTTGGTCCTTTATACATAATTTTTATTCCAGGGAAACCACACGCTTTACCTAGTACTAATTATGTCAAAAAAATTCCCAAGTTTCAAGGGAATAACAATGTTAATGCGGAAGAACACATAGATCAATTCTTGAAGGTATGCAACGATTAAGGAGTTGAGCATGAGGACGTATCCATGAATATGTTTGTCTTGACTTTGAAAGGTGAAGTGCCTCATGGTACAAGAGTCTTCAAGACAATACCATTGTCGGATTGACTCCATTCTTCTACAAGTTTTTGGAGAGATGGGGTGATAAACAAGATACCTCTTTTCTACTTAGAAACTTTACTGATCTTACTAAAAAAGAGAATGAAATCGTTTTAGAATTTAATACATGCTTTGTTAAGGCTTATCATAAAATTCCAACTATTGTTAGACCTAATGAAGAATTTTCTTTGATTACTTATTTAGATAAGTTTGATGGAATTTTGGGTGTTTTGATCAAGCAGAAGGAACCCACTACATTGGATGTTTCTTACAAAGAATCCATTACAACAGAGAAACACCTTTACTTAGCCTCCAAAGAGCAAGCCCCACTTAACTTGTTTCTTGACCCATAATATAGGATAACTCCTAACCCCCCTACGTAAGCATTGCCAAAACATAAACAAGAAGAGGGAACCTCCAAAGATGCGACTTTTGGCTTAGTAAATGACTTGAGCAATAAGATAGTGAAGCTAGAGAATATGCTTCAAAACAAATTGGTTATCTCACAACCCAAACCATCAATCAAAGAAGACCTTGCCCACATGCCAAAAGGAATGAAGAGCAAAAACCCCTAGCGCAAGCACCTGCAACAAAATAAGTTGACTATGCTTTGTATTTTCTATCTTGTAGCCTTCCTCACAATGAGTCATCCTGCGCTATATTTACCCAAGTCGTACACCTTTATGAGTAGGGAGAGGACCCATCTGGTGACCAAGACAACACTTTGAACGTGGTGGTCAAGTTTGAACCTATAAAAGAACATCGCTCTTTCTAAGCTTCAAATATTACTAAGGTCAAACCTCATAGTCCCTTCCAAGTAACTTAGAACTAGTGGAAATCCTACAACCTGACATGCAACCAATGCACACTCGACCTATTACCCAAGAAGATATCCAGAGAGCCAATGAAGTTGTTGGAATTAGAGTAGTTGAGATCACGAAACAATATATGTGAAAAGGTAAAGTTCAAGTTCCTCCATCATTTCCTAGAGGTAAGTCTTCTACTGCTCAGGTAAGCAAGAACCCTCCTCCTTTGTTGTCTCTTCTAGTTCAATCTGAAACATCTAGTTTTTCATTATAAACTGAGTTTGCTAAAATCAAGATTTATGTTCCTTTAAAAGATTTGATTTGCATACCCATTTATTGAGAGACCATAGAAAGGTTTCTAGGAATTAAAAGTGAAATTAATATTCCAGATGAATGTCCACAAGTTTTTATTGGCATGAGTAAGGAAAATAGAAATCCTACTCCTTTCTATTGTCCACTAATGGTTAATGGTTTGATTTTATGAAATTGCATGCTAGAGTCTGGTGCATCTAATAATATCATGACTCTTGAAGTTATGCATTGGCTTGGACTGCAGATCACTAAGTTGTGTTGGAATGTGTAAGAAGTAGATGTTAGAGAAGTGACTTGTGTTGGAGTTATCAAAGATTTATATGTGTGTTTACTTGCGGTCCCAAAGAATATGCTAGTGATGGTTGTACTTGTTATAGATTGTTGACACTAGCAAATTTGGGTCATTTTGTGACAGTTATTTCGACGTTATTGAAATGTTATGTCGTTGATATTGCAACGAATCTTGAGTCTCTGAAACGTCATTTTATGGCACGTGGCAATTGCGACGAACTTGACTTAATGTCGCAAGAGATATGACCCTAGGGAACTTCTCACAATTGCGACAAAAAAAGAAATACCATCGCCAATACAACAATATAGGCAAACTAAGTGAAACCAATAGTTTGTCTCAATTGTGACAACAATTTTCGTTGTCTATATAGAAAATGCGTCGCAGAAATTTTAATTGTCGTCTCACTTGTGACGACAACATTTTTTGTTTTATATAGCGAATTCATCGCAGGAATGACAACATTTCTTTATTTATATAGCAAATGTGTCGCAACAATTTTTGTTGTCGTTGCACTTGCGACGAAAACTTTTTTTTATTTATATAGCGAATGTGTCGCAGGAAAGACAACATTTCTTTGTTTATATAGCAAATGTGTCGCATCATTTTTTATGGTCGTCGCACTTGCGACGACAACATTTTTTTATTTTATATAGCGAATGCGTCGCAGGAATGACAACATTTTTTTGTTTATATAGAAAATGCGTCGCAACAATTTTTTTTGTCGTCACACTTGCGACGGCAACATTTGTTTTTGTTTATACAGCGAATTCGTCGCAGGTATATTATTGTCGTCGAAATTGCGACGAAAAATATTTATTTAAAAAAAAAAATTAAAAAAATTATTTTAGGTGGCAATATTAATATTAATATTACCATATTAATAAATATCAATATAAAACATTGACATTATTTATTATTTATATTAATAACTTATTTTGCATGGGGACTTGGTGTTTTTTCCAACAAACAAGCAAAAGCTTATGCACTTTGGAAAGGATTGAAAATTTCTAAAGGTTCATGTGCTCAATCATTGGTTTTAGTGAGAGATTCAAATACAATAATTAACCATGTGGAATTCATTGTGTGCTAAAATAGTCTCATTCAAGGTTAAAAGGTTACATATAAAATAAATAATGCAATATAGAAGATTGAATACTCAAAGAAAATGTGTCTAAACTGAAATATGTGCTCGGGTGGTACAACAACTATTTGATAATACTTATTTCAATAGGTCAATGACAATTTATGGATTTGATGTAAGAGTTTCACATGGTGTATTTTACAAATACAAAATAGTTAAATAGTAATTAGGCCTTCCGAGTGCTTCAATGTATGGTGATGCAACCCACCATAGAAAACACATGAAGGTATGAGAGGCACTATGATTCCACTATAGGGGAAGATGAAATGGGACCTATGGGAAAATAAATCCTCTATCTCCAAGGTCATTCTTAGAACTCATATTCTTCTACAATGTGCCTTAAATGAAGCCATATACCTTCTTTGACTTATCAACCAATCCTTGAATCTATGTAAGAGGTTGGTGGGGGAAATCTTTTCACATAATAATGGGAGCATGGGTTGAGTACAATCTCCATGCCATGGGAAGTGTAAGAGTCCTACATTCTGCTAGTTATAGGTAATGTCATCCATCATTTCCACCAATGATATCATTGTCATTGACTCTAACATTGTGGGAAGCACTCTAACATTAATTCTCTACATATTTCATGTTTTATTCTCCATTTCCAACCCATAACAATTTGGAAATTAACCAAAATAAACATCAAGAAGAGGAAAATTGTAGACTTTGGATGAAATATAGTGGTTGTAGGTGAGCATATAGGATAGGTAAGATAACAATTCATCATTCACTATCCATCATATACTCTTTATATCCTTGAGAGAAAAATATAGTTCTTTTAAGAAATTCTTAGAAAGAATACAATAGATCAAGCTCTTTCTATCCACACTAAAGAGAACTAGAGAGAATAATATATCTAAGGGACCATGAAGTACATAAAGTGAATATATTCCTTATGTTGCATGTTGTAGTGGAAGAGAGTTCCTTATCTATCACAGGATGAATCATATTCTTGTAATGCTTTGTGTTGAGAAGGTTAGGTAAGAATGTGAGTAGAAAGGTTGGGATGAGAAATATAGAATCTTATTGCTTGGTTTTTTCACCATGGTGGTCTCATAGCCTAGGTTGGTGGTGGTATCTACACTATATGGTTGTGGTTCAATGGAAATTTTCTCTTACATGACCAAATTTTTTTAAAAGATAAGTCTCATTTTTTTGTTTATGAATATGCAAAATTACTATTACTCCCAGTCATAAAAAAATTATGTGTTATGCATGCTATGTGTCAATTTTTTTTTCGATTTTGAATTTAAGTATACAAGGAAATGAGGGAAAATTTCATGATGCAAGAGAAGAAAATGATTTATACCTTTTCAGAAATGTGTTTCGGATCGTGGATGTGACCACCCTTCAAACCTGCATTTTTCAAAGACATTAAAAGGTTAAATGACTAAATAATAGTTAAACCTCTATGAGGAAATAACCATGTACAAGTGCAAAGGAAGGCTAGTAGTTGGGCTTGAAACAAGAGAACTCTTAGCTCACACATACACAATACATAAGATAAGACGCCATGTAAAACTCAAGTGCACCACTATCTAAGGGAGTTTTAGCCTTTGGAATACATTGTGCAAGAAGATTAGATATGAAGTATACCTAATAAAATATCATCCCATGCTTGAGCACCCCATGCATAATCAAAATCCATCTTAACCATATGTATCTAGTGCATCGTCTACCATACAAGAGGTTCAAGAGAATTTCTAAGGCTTGAAGTTCTCATTAGAATGGAGGGAAGCCATGAAGCCTAAGGAAATGGTTGGATGATATGGAGTTCATTATAGTTTAAAATTGCTTAAATATTTCTAACCTACAAGGTTACATATAAAATAAATAATGCAATATAGAAGATGAAATACTCAAAGAAAATGTGTCTAGACTGAAATATGCGCTCGGGTGGTACAACAACTATTTGATAATACTTATTTCAATAGGTCAATGACAATGTATGGCTTTGATGTAAGATTTTCACATGGTGTATTCTACAAATACAAAACACAATCCTAAGACTCTAACACAACACTAATGACCTTCACTCAAATAATTAAATAGCAATTAGTCCTTCCAAGTGCTTCAATGTATGGTGATGCAACCCACCATAGAAAACACATGAAGGCATGAGAGGCACTATGATTCCACTATAGGGGAAGATGAAAGGGGAACTATGGGAAAATAAATCCTCTATCTCCAAGGTCATTCTCAGAACTCATATTCTTCTTCAATGTGCCTTAAATGAAGCCATATACCTTCTTTGACTTATCAACCAATCCTTGAATCTATGTAAGAGGTTGGTGGGGAAAGTATTTTCACATAATAATGGCAGCATGGGTTGAGTACAATATTCACTCCATGGTAAGTGTAAGAGTCCTACATTCCGATAGTTATAGGTAATTTCATCCATGATTTCCACCAATGATATCATTGTCATTGACTCTAACATTGTGGGAAGCATGCTATGTGTCGTTTTTTTTTCCAATTTTGAATTTAAGTATACAAGGAAATGAAGGAAAATTTCATGATGCAAGAGAAGAAAACGATTTATACCTTTTCGGAAATGTGTTTTGGATCGTGGAGGTGACCACCCTTCAAACCTGCATTTTTCAAAGACATTAAAAGGTTAAATGACTGAATAATAGCTAAACATCTATGACCACCCATATTGCTCGATTATGTCATCGCTTTATGATTTCAATGTTCAACTTGTTACATCCGCATTCTCAATCAAGGTATTTATCATGTTTATGCATGGAAACAATTCCTCTTTGTATCCCACCTTGTGGAATCACAAGACCTTAACACTGAAATCCTTGGGTTCCTGTCCTTGGCTTATTTTTCTGCTCGCAATGATTTGTGGAAGGTTCAACGTCATTGTACATATCATAGAGGAATGAATAAGTAGGATTTGAGGCAATGTTGAGTAGAAACACCATGTCCATGACACAATGAAAAGACACAATGAAAATAATGGTAATGCTCTTTGTCATGTGAGACACAATGAAACATGTCACAAGACTTTCAAAGTTGCATATATTATGTCACAAGATTTTGGAAGTTGCATCATTAAGAGAAGCTAAAATTATCATTAAGTGTATAACAAAATTACATTCACATATATATACAAGCCATAGAAATATCCTTGTGTATATTATCAGATGAAAAAGTAAACATAATTTCAATGCATTATATGCATCATTACATGTTTAGCTATATAATGTACATCTAACTGTCTTATAAAATTATTACATGACATCATGAATTTCTTTTAGTCTTATTTTGTGCTTTCCAGTTCTTAAGCAAATCATACATGTCCATGTCTTTGTTTACTGGGTTTTCTTCAGTAGTTGATGTTGTTTCAGTCCTTTCACGCCGAGTACGTCTAGTCTCGTACCCATGGTGTGGATGCTGCTGTGAGGGGCCATCACCTAAAAAAATAAAAAATATTAAATTTATATGGCCAATTTTTAAATATCATTGAAGTAGTACATTAATATTAAAAAAAACGTTGCAATGTAATTATTTACCTGGTCCTCTAGTCGGCACCGTTGGAATGGTTGTCGGCATGTTCACCTGATCTTTAGGTCGAGGAGGATCATCTATGACATTATCTACCATTGAAACGTCAAATTTTATAATTACAAAATTTATAAGTACAAAATTATTAAGTATATGATTAATATATAGACATTTTACTGTCGTGGGCCTCAGTCACAGGAACATCTTGGGGCTGCACCTCACTAGGATGGGGTTGTTGGGGAGCACCATGATCTTTTGGCTGTGTTTCACTATCAACGCTCTATTGTCCAGTACTAATGGTTTCGTTGATAGTGTTGCTCCCCTAATTAAAACAAAGTAAGACATTAAATTATGGACAATATCAAACATTTACGTATTTTATAAGTAATGAAAGGTTAATGTGGAYTGATTTTTATTTACCTTATCCCGCAAATTGGATATTGGGGTCTGCCCCATGCTTTTCCTACAATCAACCATAGCTTTATAACCGTACTTGTAACCAAGTTGGAGGTATTCCTCCGTGGTTTCAGTTACGAAKTCGTCGCCCTRCATTGCATAAGGGTATGGTTTTTTAATGTTTTTGGTTGTCATTACCTTAAAATTGTAAGGTGATACAAATAATATTATTAAGATGTTTGGGTACTTACKATTCGTGACTGTAACCTCGAGTAGCCGCCCTAGCCTTGCTTGTGTTGGCCATGTTTGGAAATCCTTTCTTTGGTTGCCTTCGAAGTGTCAGGCAACCTATCATCAAAATTTTCAAGTATGTTATATATAACCACACTTTTATTTAGATCTAAAGAAAAATAAAACTAGTATTGAATTCAAAAAATTGTAATTTACCTTGGTGTACTAGTTATTTGTTCTCCTGATTTTTTCAAACTCTTCTCTTTTGCATCATCAATGATCGCCTTGCACTCCCTCTCTAGAATTGAGGGAGGACGCTCATACCTAGGATTTTTTTCCAAGCTTCGTCTATAAACATCCCATGTATATTTTAAATATTCACCCGCTGTAGATGTGATATCTTTTTATTGAACGTGTCTACACCAAAGAAGACTTCAAAATAATCCATAAGTTCTTTTTTGAGGTTGGAATTCTGGAAATTCCACCTCATGCGTAAGGTTGCCCCAAAAATAGACAAGGTCTTGCTCTCTACGTGCCCATAAAAAAGGTCGTTTCCTACACACAAAAAGATATGATCATTAATTTAAAATTAATAATCTAGATGATTTCTGTATGAGGACAACATTAAACGATTACAATATGAATTAAAACTACCTGGGAGTCTTGATTGTTTTAATGGAATTCCATTATCGTCGACCAAAAATGAGCACGGAAGGGTCCCCAAGTTGTACCTTAAGGGTCATGCAGAAAATTTGAGGCTCATGAGCATTGAATTCTCTGTAAATGTGATTGAAAAGGTTTCTAAAAAGTTTCTTTTACCTTGGAAACCCTGAACATAATTGGTCTTAATACCAGATTAACAATGCAATTTTTACCATTACCCCAATCCTTGAGCAGTTTTGAGTCTCCCATTCTCTGGAGTCTATCAATCCCATGATCAACTGCACATTTCAGAACTAACAATAAGGCAAATAACTCATCTCTGTTATTTGTCCCCTAACCTCCTGCATACTTGAAAGAACCATATGATTTTCATTTATAAATAAGATACCACTGGCACCACAAATACCTTGGGTCCTTGACAATCACCGACAAAAAAAAACCCAAAACCTTCAATTTATCATACACTAGCTCTTAAGGATTTGGGAAGGTTTGACTCTTTCGTACTGGCTCTTAAGGATTTGGAAAGGTTTGACTCTTTCATCTTTCCCTGACTCTCTATAGGTATATCTTATTTGATGGGCCATTTTTGTAGTTTATATGTCTTTCCCTTGGAAACTCATACAATTTCTGATGAGAGCCATAGACCCTATACTACAAAAGAGGGAAGGGTTATGTGAGCTTTTACAGATTTGTCTCCATTACCAAGATTTGAAGCTACTCAACAATGAGTTCCTTTTCCACTTATTATCACCATTAGATAACAATAGAGCTTCAGACCAAACCTCCTTAGCATAGAGACAATGCACAAACATAAATGGTTTATCAATTCCTCAGTGACTTTACATGAAATACACCTTTCTGGACCATGCCAGTTCCCACACCAATATGTAGCCTAATAGTTTCAACGTCACCTAAATAAAATACTAGTAAAATCATATATCATAAGAAAATAGTGCCTAGGCTTGATAAGCCAAGGCTCCTACTTTTATTTCAAGTTCATTTTTCTTGAAACCTAAAATTAATGAAAAAACATGCATATTGTGAGCTTCCTCTTTCTCCATTGGATAGGGATAAGAGTCTCGGTCCTCCCCAACCATGTCCACATCTAGAGGAATTTGATGAACATATTATTTTTCTTTGTTTTCCATAGGCATTTAACCGACATACATCTTGGTATTAAAAGCAACATATTGAAATCTCTTTGACAAATTTGAGATTTTCTAGTGCAACATATGCACTCTTCCTTTAAAGCATTGATTTTCCTCTTATTTTGTAATAGAGACTCAATGATAAAAACAGACCCTGGTCTCTAATATGGTGATTGGTTGTGGTTTTCTTAGAGATCGTGGTGTACTGTAGAATTTAGTGGGCCATGAATTGTGCTCATTGTGGCATAGACTAAGCATTATTAAAACAACTCCAAGTTCAACTTGAAAAACCAAGGCTATTTTTTGGATTGCAAAGAAGACTAGGATGATTAGGACAACATTAAGACAAGACACTAATACAAGGAGTCATGAAAAGAACACAGTGTGTATCAAGCCCAAGATAAATGAGGTAGCTCTTCTATGGTGGGGTATGGGGAAAAATTCCCAACAATTGTATCTTTAGTGTTCCAGGTCAGGTATGTTGTTACTTATGTGGGCTCAATATACAATATTGTCCTTCATTCAAAGATCCACCACCAAAGTCCTAATAGATGATACAAGTAGTCAATGATGAGGTGCACAAGGAATCCTTCATCACAATTAGGGCACATGGGTTTTGTGAGGAAACCTAAATAATAAAACCTAGCATAGTTGTTTTGTTTCCATAACAAAATTTTATCAACTTTATTTTAATTTCAAAAACTGTTAGACAACTTGCAATATTGGCAAAAAATTACCAATTTTATTGAAATCAATGATGATAAAATATTCTTGGAGAAAATTTGACACGTCGCTTTTGTGAGGATGTAAATATTGTTAAACCTAGAATAGTTGGCTTTCTCTAGAAGAATTTTTTATGGTCATTAAGTGCATTTTACAAATCTAGGCAGGAAAGTTTTGAAGTGCCAAAAAAAGGCCTAAAGTGCCATTTGGGCCAGCTTGTTTCTCTCATCTAAAGGTGATGTTGGAGTGCTATATTTCAAGATGTCATTATTCATATGAAGGACTACAAGTTTCCACCTTTATTTATATATTTCACATTAATAAAACCATCTATGCACATTTTAAAAGGATGACTTAGCTCATATGTGTGCTCTATTTTAGGGAAGATTTGAATTACATAGAAGATAGTGACGATTTTTGGCACATGGTAAGAATGTTGAGCTTGGGAAGTGATATTTGGGAACTCTGCAAGCCCATTATGAAAAAATCCCTACAACCATTACATTCCATCAAACCATATTTCTATCAAGAATTTCATCAAACAATTAGCATGCACACTCAAGTGATAGAAGAAAGAATTCAAACCATATTTATCCTCCTATGTGCCCTCCTTTGGTGCACCCTCAAAACCATGTGCCCTCCTCCGACCGTTTTCCCTCCTCTGGTGCACCCTAAAAACTGTGTTCCCTCCTTCAAAGTGTTCCCTCCTCTAGTGTGACCTCCTTCTCCGTGTGCCCTCCTCTGGTGTCCCCTCCTTCCCTGTGTGCCCTCCTCTCCACTCTGCATGCAGGAGCATGAGCCTCTGTGTGCCCTCCTCTGGTGTCCCCTCCTTCCCCGTGTTCCTTCCTCTCCACTCTACATGTAGGAGCGCGAGCGTGTAGTGTTTGAGTGTGCCCTCCTCTCCACTCTGCGTGCAGGAGCGCGAGCTATGAGCACGACCGTGTAGTGTTTGAGCGCAAGAGTGTAGTGTTTGATTTTATTTTGTGTGTTGTTTTGTTTTGGTTTTTTGTTTTTGTTTTTGTTTTTTTTTTTATTTATATATAATATAATTTATATATTATATAATATATATAATTTATAAATTATATATTATAATTTATAAATTATATATTATAATTTATATAATTTATAAATTATAATATATAATTTATATATAATATATATATATTATATATATTACATATATTATATAAATTATAAATTATATATATATAATCCCTAACTCATAGCCCCCGAGACATAAAATCCCTTACTCGTAGCCCCCGAGATAACCATTCCATAACCAATATAGCCTTAACTAACCCTAACAACCCATATCACCCTTAAATAATATAACTACTAATCCACCCCTATAAACCCCTACCCTTATGACACCTATAATCTCAACTAACTTATATAACACCTAAAACCAACATAAATCCCACCCCCCAACCATTATCTCTCATAGATTTTATAACTCCTAACATCAAGATATTTATAACCTCACACCCCTTAATATTTATATCCATTAGCCACTATAAATCCGAACCCATATAACCTCCAAAACGTTTAATAACTAATAACTTATTGTTATATATTCATAATACTTGATTCTTATAACATTTATCACACAAAACCCTTATCCCTATAACGACTAATTTCCTTTAAAGCACTATCATGATTATCCCATATGGCTTGTACCACTACTTACTAGTATAACCACTAATTAACTCGTATAACCTCAACCCATTATAATTGTATAACCAGTAGCACTTATAATGCTTAAAGTTCATAATTCATAAGCCCTACTATTTGTTACCCTTAACCCATATAACATTTAATCCTTATAACACCTAGCACGTAACTCCTATAACATGTAACCCCTAACCCTTGTAAAAACTATAACCCCTAATCCTTAAAATGATTAAACCCTATAAAATTAAACCACTAAATCTTATAACTTATAAGATTCTAACTTCCATAGCCTTATAATCCTTAACCATTATAACATCGAACCCACCTGATTCCCAACACCTATCATACCCAACCCATGTAATATTAGGAAACCTTAACCCTGGTGACTATTAACCCATATAACCCTTAACCTATAACCTATGAACTTATAAGACTTAACCCCTATCATGATTATCCCTTAACTCTTATAATCCTTATTGCATGTAATCATTATAACACATAATGGATTTAACTACTATTAGGCCCACTCAGGCTGTACTCCTATGACCATTAACAAGTATACCCACTATAACCATTAAAACCTATAACTCCTAACCCCTATAATGAACATTTATCATAATCACTATCACCACTAACAAATTTAATTCCTAACCTCTATTAGTATGTACATGTTTTTAAAGTTTGTGCATGTTCTATAATGCATGTGATTTATTTGTTCTTTATTTGAAATTAATTTTTTGGGCTCCTCACCTCACCAACCTATGGGTGGAAACTCATTTCCACTCATTTGGGTCTCCTAAAAAGAAATTACCATGGGGCACTTGGTCATTTGATGGATGAAACACAACACAATTCACTTAGTTAGCGACCCTAGTCCTTCTAACTATTCTATACCATTATCTCTTGGAAGTTGTATGCATGGGGTTGGCTTAGCACTGTGTTGGTCCTCTCCCATTGGAATACTTTGTTGGAAAGTTTGGATTTTATCATATCTCCAATTGGGTATTTTTCTTCACATCAACATTGTGATGGATGCCACTACATATTTGACATGTGTAGCTAACCCATGCACTAAATCCATCAACATATTGATCAAGACACAAGTTACAATTATAAGCCATACACCTAATTTACGCACCTACCCACACACCCAACCCATGAACCTAATGCATGAAACTAGAGCACACAACTAACCATTATTAATGTTAGTGTTGGATTAAGGGTGGATGTAGTTATCACATCAACCAAAGAAATTTCACCCTAATGTGCTAATTACTCCTAATTCCAAACATGGCCACCAAGGCACTAACCCAAAACCACTATTCTATGCCACCCAAATATCCTAATGCACTTAACCCATACAATTGACCAATGTATCTAATTGATGCACTTAACTCACACAATTTACCAATGTAGCTAATTGATGCACTTAACCCACACACTTAATTTTGTGCCCCATCGATGAACTTCTCCACGATAGAAAGAAAACCCACTTCATTGCATTAACATTCCATGTTGCTAACAAACCCATTTTCCATAATATTATATTTGGGTACTAGTAAGGCTTAGAATAATTCAAAAGCATACATAGATAATACAAATGGAGGTCACGACTAGGGAATATGGAACACATTCCCTTAAACCCTACCTCCCCATCATCTTAACAATTGACCCCACCATTACATACTTAGCACCTTAGGACCTCCATCTCAGATACTGACATGTGGTTGAAGCATGGGTATGTTCTTGAAATAAAACACATAGTACTATCCCAAAGGCACAATTCCACCATTATTAATTGTGATAGGAGGTGATTTAGTGCTTTAGCACCATCAATGACATCTAGGCCCACCCACAGTAGGTCATAGCAAGGACTTTCTCTACATGCATCGTCAATTCACCAGATATCCTATGGGGTGCATGAGTCATTAAAACCCCTAACTTCCATCACCCAAACCCTTAGTCAACTAAAACCCTTATCTTCGAGCACCAATATCCATCCTCATATTATCCATAGGGGAATGGAAAACCACTAACCCCTCTAATATCTTTCACACCTAATTCCTATAGCCCAATCCCATAATATTTATAACCCTTGAACATTATATCATGTGTAATTTAATTTTCATTCGCTATCAAGCAAGTACTCTAACCCTTGTCCCCAATAACACTTAATCCCTAACTTATATAACTGCTAACCCTTAATGTAATCTCTAACCTCGAACTCTTATAACCCTTTATCCCTAGCACATGCAGTAATTGATATGATCCATAACCATTATAAGTTGCGTCACATGTTTCATCCTTAACCTCTATAAAAAAAAAATTCCCTAAACCTTACATTCCATAACAATTATAAGGATTATCAACTAATAATTATATACACTAATGTATGGAACCCTAAACCCATAACCTCTATAACCCTTAACCCTTTTCATCCCTAATGTTTAACCCATATCCCTTATACTGTAACCCCTATAACTATAATTTTTAAGACTATTACGTACAACCACTATTACCGAGTAACCATCTAACCCATAAGAACCTATGGCCATAAACCCTTATAATCTCTATAATATTTTATTTCCCCAAACGCAGTTGACTCATAACCACTACGATTTTTAGAATCCCAAACCCCTGAACCCTTGAAAATTTAACCCTAATCTTTAACCCTTATAACCCCAAACATGTACATTAACTATTACATCTATCCATTATTAGTACTAGTCTATGTTAATGTTTAAGCCATTATTATAGATGTTTGCATTTCATTAGATAACAATAGCATAATCCAAGATCACTGAGAAATACACAATCACAAGAGACACATCATTTATCCTGGGAAACCCTCTAGGGGAAGAAAACCTAGCAAAACTTCCTTAATATAGATAGCCAATACAATGCTAAGAGATCTCTATGCTAAAACATAAAGTCCTCTCCAAGATATGCTCCACTCTCTCTCTCTCCTTTGCCGGTAACAGATCAGAACTTGTCTCTCAAAATGAGCAAGTGATTTATGTCCAAGTGAGGTGCTAGCCTCCTTTATTTATACAAGTCTGGCACGTGTGAAGTGTATCTTCACTGGCAGGGCCAACTTCTCCAACTGGGTGGGTAAACCCACCTTTATTATATTTATGGGTCTTCTTATTAACTGTTGGGGTCTACTTCTTATTCTGCCTATTATAATTGTCTGTTGACCAATCCGCAAAAGGGGATTTGGTCCTATTACAATAACCAACATGATCAATCCACAATGGGGATTGATCCTATGAATAATATATCAATAATAATAAGAATACTCTTTGCAGTTACAATATTTCAACACTCCCCCTTAACAAGAAGGGTATTCTTCAACAGCATCATGTGAGAGAGAGAGGACAACATCATCAACAGCATCAAATGGGAGGACAGCATCATCAATATCACCTTGGCTAACGTATCTATAAATCATCGGAAGTTTTCTTCATCAGTAGCATCATCATTCTCAAAGGAATTCCATCATCATCTGCATCAATATGTATTAGTATAAAAATTGATACATCATCATCATCACAGCAAAAGGCTGGCTCATCACAATACAAGACTGGCTTTACGTCACAAATGTCAAGTCAAAATCTCAGTACTTGTCTCATCTCATCTTCTTGCTTTACGTCACAGCACTCAAGATGGAAGCAAGATACTCGTCCTTCTTTACGTCACAACCATCAGGTTGGAAGCAGGATACTAGACTGGATTTACGTCATAGTTATCTAGCTGGAAGCTCAGTACTAGTCTCATCATATCATCTTGCTTTACGTCTGACAACTTGATCAGAAGCAAGGAACATCTCTTCTTGCTTTACGTCTGACAACTCGGTCAGAAGCAAGGAACATATCTTCTTGCTTTACGTCTGACAACTCGGTCAGAAGCAAGGAACATCTCTTCTTTATTTATGTCTGACAACTCGGTCAGGAGCAAGGAACACATCTCATCTTGCTTTATGTCTGACAACTCGTTCAGAAGCAAGGAACATCTTGCTTTATGTCTGACAACTAGGTCAGAAGTAAGGAACACATCTCATCTTGCTTTACGTCTGACAACTCGGTCAGCAGAAAGGAACATCTTGCTTTACGTCTGACAACTAGGTCAGAAGCAAGGAACACATCACATCTTGCTTTACGTCTGACAGTTAGGTCGGAAGAAAGAAATATCATCACATCTACTCCCCCTTTCGAGGAAGGTCCTTTCGGAGTATGCCAGGCTTATCTCGGAAGTACTCAAACTTTACACGAGATAGAGGCTTGGTCAACACATAAGCAACTTGTTCATCCGTGCTAATGTACTGGAGCTTCAAGGCTCCTCTCTGTACCATGTCGCGGATGTAATGATAGCGGATCTCTATGTGTTTCGACCTGTCGTGGAATACAGGATTCTTTGTCATCTTTATGCAGCTCTGGTTGTCACATAGAATCACGGTTGCTCTCATCTCCAAATCAAATAGGCCAGTCAACAACTTTCGAAGCCATATAGCTTTGCAACTAGCAGAACATGTAGCAATGTATTCTACTTCCACTGTGCTAAGAGAAATACTAGATTGCTTCCTACTCTTCCACGAGATCATAGTTGATCCCAAACTGAAATAGCATCCTGAAGTGCTTTTCCTGTCAAAAACACTTCCTTCCCAATCTGCATCAGTATATCCACTCAATGTGAAATTATGATCTCAATCATAGCTGAGACCATAATCTATTGTACCTTTGAGGTACCTCATCACATGTTTTGCATCCACCAGGTGAACACGTCTGGATTCTACTAGAAACTGACTCAAGGTGTTCACAGCAAAACAAATGTCTGGTCTGGTGTTCGTCAGATACATCAGCGATCCAATAATCTGTCTATACTGTGTGGCATCAATCAATTATGATAACGTATCGACCAGCAGCTTCGGCTTCGTTTCCATGGGTGTATTCATGGGCTTGCATTCCAGCATGTCGAATCTCTTTAAGATTTAAACTATGCACTTCCCTTGGTTAAGGAAGATCCTCTTAGGACTCTGTCATACCTCAAGACCTAAGAAATAATGCATTAGGCCAAGGTATTTCATTTCAAATTCTGAGGCAAGTCTCTTTTTACATTCAGCGGTGATCTTTTCTTCTCCAGTTAAGAATAAGTCATCCACATATAGTAGTAAGATTACTGGCTCATTATCCATAATTTTGAAGTAGAGATTTGAGTCTGCTTTACTCTTGGTAAATCCTAAGCTCATCAAGAAACTGTCTATACGGTCATACCAAGCTCTAGGAGCTTGCTTCAATCCGTATAAGGCTTCCTTCAATCTGCAGACATGAGACCTCATGTCTTCAACCTCAAATCCTTGAGGTTGCTCTATATACACTTCTTCTTCGATGACACCATTTAGGAAAGTTGTCTTCACATCCATCTGGTGCAGCTTCCACTTCATCTTAGCTGCAAGAGCTATGATGGTCCTGATCGAAGTGTATCTGGCCACAAGAGCGAATGTCTCTTCATAGTCAATGCCTTCCTTCTGGGAAAAGCCACGAGTGACAAATCTTGCTTTATACTTCTCAATACTTCCATTAGCAACATGTTTTATTTTGAAGATCCATCTGGAGGATACCACATCTTTATTCTTCGGTCTGGGAACTATTTCCCATACTTCATTCTTCATTATGGATTGGTATTCCTCTATCATGGCATCTTCCCATTCTTTCCTTTGAATGGCTTCTTCAAAATAGGTAGGCTCCTCTTCTAGGAGGTCACACATCAAAGCCATATAACTATTGGTCTTTTCACTTGTCTCATGGTTCCTTGGGGAACACCATACTTCTCTCCATCTTGAATAATTTCTCTAGCCCAGGTTGGCTTTCTTTTATGGAGGATCATCATTTGAGGAGTTTCTTGTACTTCTACTATATCATGGTCTTCTATAATTTCCTCATCAGGGGAAGTTACGACTTCCCTCTCTGGTTCTGCAGCTCTGGGAACCTCCCTCATTGTAGTATGGGGGATTACAGGTTCCTCTTCATATACCTCTTTAAGCTGGCATATTTTAGATTTCTTGAGCGTTGCATCTTCATCAAAGGTCACATCCCTGCTGATCTCAATGTGATGTTGACCTAGTATATAGATCCTGAAGGCCTTGGAAACCTCACAGTGTCCCACAAATATTCCCTTCTTTCCTGAAGGGTCCAGCTTGTTTCTCTTTTCTTTAGGTATATGAATAAACACTGGATATCCAAATATTTTGAGATGGCTTACCTCTGGCTTCCTTCCGGTGAACATCTCTTCCGGTGTCTTGAGCCCAAGTGCACTATGGGATAGTCGGTTCTGCACATAAACAGCTGCCATTGTTGCTTCTGCCCATAAGCACATAGGAAGATCTTGATCATGGATCATAGTCTTCACAGCTTCCAGTATGGTTATGTTCTTCCTTTCAGCTACACCTTTTTGTTGTGGATTATAGGGAATAGTGAGTTCCCTCTTCATTCCAACATCTTTGCAAAAGTTCACAAACTCTTTTGAGGTATATTCTCCTCCATTATCTGACCTGAGTATCTTGATATTTCTTTCAGAAAGGTTCTCTATCAAGGCTTTGAATTCCTTGAACTTACTGAACACTTCATCTTTAGTATTCAAGAAACATATCCAGGTTTTACGAGAGTAATCATCAATAAATGATGCATAGTATACATACCCGCTAATGAAGGATGATGGCATTGGGCCACACACATCTGAATGAATGAGTTCTAGGACTCCTTCTGTCTTGTTGTCCCACTTCAGAAAAGGGTTCTTGATATTCTTCCCTTGTGCACATCCATTGCATACGCCTTTATGATCACCTTTGAGTTCTGGTAAACCTGTGACCGCCTTGCATATGTATGGTAGCGCCTTGTAGTTGATGTGGGCTAGTCTTCTATGCCAAAGTTCACATGAGTTTTCAATGACATGGGTCATAGCAGCCTCTGAGTGACCCTTTAATTTATACAAGCCATTTTCTTCATTGCTAATGACGATTGCTTGATTTAAAGTTTCTCCCTTAGCCCACATAAGAACTTCTCCATCTATAAAGGAAACTCTGAAGCCTTTCTTCTCTAAAGATGAAATGGAGAGTAGGTTCTTCTTCAATCCTAGTACATATAGTATGTCCTTCATTTTTAGTGAATTCCCTGAATTCAGTTTATGGTTTGATTCTCCCACTCCCTTGATGGGATACTGATAATCATCACCAAGTGTCACTTTTTGAGAAAACTTCTTCTCTGAGATACAAGAGACAATATTTATTTGTCCCGTCATGTGCTTGGATGCACCACTATCAATGAGCCAAGAGTCCTCTCCAGGTGTTACAGATCCTGAGAGGGATGAAATCAACACATGGTCTTTGATCTCTTCTCTCATCATCTTTGTGGGTGGCTCTTCGTCTTCGGCTACATGGGCATGAAGACTCTTTTGTTTTCTCTTGTATTCTTCTCGTCTTGCTGGAAAAAACTTCGCAATGTGTCCCATCTTGTCACAATGATAGCATTGTACATATGAGTAGTCTATTTCCTTTCGTTGTACTTTCTTCTGAAATCTCCTTGGATGAGATTCTTTATGATTGAATTTATTTGATTGTTGAGGCGCTTTATGAGTCTCCTTTTGGAAGTAGGATTTCTTCCTTCCTCCTTTGGTGTGAGTAGCTAGGCCTTGATCATCATCCCTTGCTAGTAACACTTCCCGATTTGTTACTCTTGTTTCTTCTTGGATGCATTCTTCCCATAGGCTGTCCAACTTCAGTTTCTCCTTTCTGGCACATATCGTCTGGATGAAAGCATCCCAAGGTCTTGTGAGACCATTTAGGGTTGTCATTATAAGTTCGTCTTCATCTATGGTATCTCCAATAGCTTCTAGTTGTTTTTGAATTCTGAGATTTTGGAGAAATATTCCTGAATCATTTCTCCTTTCTGCATCCTTGTATTCTTCAATTGGGTTATGAGATTCATCTTTCGGTTTATGTTCTTACCTTCATATAATCTGGTCAAGGCATCAAACATTTCTTTTGGGGTCTTCTTGGATGACACATAAGGGATCAGATGGTCTTTGATTGAATCTGCAATGATTCTTTTGGCCCTTATTGTGTCCTTTTGATGCTTTGCCTTTTCTGCAGCATCTTCGGGTTCTGGTAATTCCTCCTTGATGAATATTGCTAGATCATTCTCTTCAAGAATGAGGCCAATACTATACTTCCAGGCACGGAAGTTTTCCACTCCTTCTAACTTGTCAACAAGCTTAATGCTTGCAGACATCTTTACCTGGAGCTAGGAAAATGACCGAAAAATGAAAGTGCTCAAAATCAAAATTTGAACATACCAGGAGATGCGCTTGGCTGAGGCGAGCTTCCTGGTGTGTTTGGATCTGAGAAAATCCAACTTTTGCCCCTTCAAATCTGACCTGCAGATTTCTGGACTGGTGCTTCTGGTACCTCTGGTACTCTGGTATTTCTGGTACTTTGTGAAACTAGGGTTTCACTTTCCGGGAGATCCAGCCACTGAAAAGGTGCGCTGATGATGCCAAATTGATCCTTAGGGGAGGGTGCAACTTTCTAGATAGTTTTAGGGCTGAAAAGATTCACTTTTGAAAAACCCTAATTTGCAGGCACTGCAACAGTGACATTTTTCCTCTTGCAAAATATGCTTCCTTCAACTTGGCTCTGATACCATGTTAATGTTCAAGCCATTACTATAGATGTTT
>JASDQU010739328.1:0-33455 GCA_032191745.1 Picea mariana | reverse complement strand
TGTCGATGTTTGCAACATTGATTTTAACCATTCACATTAATTATCCATAATCCTCATCCCTCATAATTCCTAACCAATAACCATTAATACATAAAACCATCCAAATAAAAACCCCTAAACAACTAGTCTCTAACCAATATCCTCTAATCCATATAATTCTTGAAACCATTAATACGTATAGCCCCTATTACCCCTAAACCTTATATACCTTAACACCTAATCCATAATTCATATAACCCTTAATCCATAAACCCACAAACCCCTTCAACTCCTAATCCATAAACTCACTAACCACTTTAACCCCTAATCTCTAATCCTTATAACCCATAACCCTTTAACCCTTAAAATATATAAACCTATGATAAATCCTCTAACTTCTACATACCCAAACCCCTTTAACCTCTATCCCCAATAATGGTTTATTCTTAAATTATATAAGTCTTAACACTCATAATATCTAACCTCAAACTCTTGTAACCCCAAATCCCTTGTACAATCCCTAACCATTATAATTAGTGTGACTCACATATTTCACCCTAAACCTCTATAAAACTTAATCCACAACCCCTATATCCCTTAACAATTATAACCCTTATCAACTAATAACGAATACCAAGAATATTTGTCTTATGAACAAGATATGGTACTATCCATTTTGAGGTTTGGCATAGAGATTGTTCTTATAGAATACACTACATTGCACCATAATATAATCCCTACACTCCTTGAAAACCATGTGACACCATTCAAATTAAACACAATATTCTTGCGCCGAATTAGCTATACTATCGATGAACTTTTTTCGTCGATAGTATAGCAAATTCGTCGCAAGATTATTTACATTTGTCTCTCTTGTGACGATATAAAATGATGCTTGGATTCATTTCATATTTGGTTTATCAACTTGAAATCTCAATTTGATACTTTTCAAGCTAGTTGGAGCTTCAGTCAAATACAAATATGAAACTTGGAATCATTAACATATCTACTAGAGCATATAAAAACTAGGGTTTATGGTTTCCATGATGAATTGATGATGGAAGAAAGTGGGTGTGTCAGTCAAATTTGAGTCCAGAAACCCTTCCATATCATTAAGGCATGTGAATAGTCTATCCAGGTCAAATTTCAATGCATACAGATATAGTTTGAAAACATTTCAATGTTGGCCCCATTCACATGTCACTGTTGCTGGCCTCTAGTATCTTGATGGTGTTGATTAATAAATCAACGAAATAGAGGGATTATTCATCACAATGATGATGCAGATACATTGTATATACATTAATGTGGAACCTAAAAGAAAAATGAAGAAAGACCGACGAAAGCCCAAAACTTGTGTCAACCAAATTGGGTACTTTGAAAGAAAATTAGGGTTTATGGTTTACATGATGAATTGATGATAGAAGAAAGTAGGTGTGTCACTCAAATTTGAGTCCAAAAACCCTCCCATATCGTTAAGGCATGCCAATAGTGTATCCATGACAAATTTCAGTGCATACAGAAACTGTTTGAAAAAATTTCAACGTTGGCCCCATTCGCAGGTCCCCGTTGTCGATGTCTAGGCCTCGTGCAATTTTCATTCCTTGTTCATCGTTCCTCATTCCTTGACCATGGTGTAGTCCCCAAGATCCATTATTTTTGTACAAAATTACATACTAATGGCATAAAATGTCCCACACAAAGACCAAATTAATATTCCCTACATAAGTCTTTTGTCTTTTTTCAACGACTATGTAACGAATCTCAATTCTAAGAAGATTCAAATAGGACCTAAGAAACTTAAGTTATTTCCTTAACCATGGGTTACATAAAACTATCATTCAATAGCAAAATTGTTACATTTCATTGTTTGGCATCATGTGTACTGAGGGCTTGAGCCACCATCTCCACAAAGGAAACATGCCAAGAATATTTGTCTTATGAACAAGATATGGTACTAACCATTTTGAGGTTTGGCATAGAGATTGTTTTTATAGACTACACTACATTACACCATAATATAATCCCTACACTCCTTGAAAACCATGTAACACCATTCAAATTAGACACAATATTCTTGCGACGAATTAGCTATACTATCGACGAACTTTTTTCATCGATAGTATAGCAAATTCGTCGCAAGATTATTTACATTCGTCTCTCTTGCGACGATATCAAATGATGCTTGGATTCATTTCATATTTGGTTTATCAACTTGAAATCTCGATTTGATACTTTGCAAGCTAATTGGACCTTTAGTCAAATACAAATATGAAACTTGGAATCATTAACATATCTACTAGAACATGTGAAAAATAGGGTTTATGGTTTCCATGATGAATTGATGATGGAATAAAGTGGGTGTGTCAGTTAAATTTGAGTCCAGAAACCCTCCCATATCGTTAAGGCATGCGAATAGTCTATCCAGGTCAAATTTCAATGCACACAGATACAGTTTGAAAACATTTCAACGTTGGCCCCATTCACATGTCACTGTTGCCCTCCTCTAGTATCTTGATGGTGTTGATTAAGAAATCAATGAAATAGAGGGATTTTTCATCACAACTATGACGCATATACATTGTATATACATTAATTTAGAACCTAAAAGAAACATGAAGAAAGACCGATGAAAGCCTAAAACTTGCGTCAACCAAATTGGGTACTTTGAAAGAAAATTAGGGTTTATGGTTTACATGATGAATTGATGATGGAAGAAAGTAGGTGTGTCACTCAAATTTGAGTCCAGAAACCCTCCCATATCATTAAGGCATGCCAATAGTCTATCCATGACAAATTTTAGTGCATACAGAAACTGTTTGAAAAAATTTCAACGTTGGCCCCATTCGCAGGTCCCTATTGTCGATGTCTAGTCCTCGTGAAATTTTTGTTCCTCGTTCCTCATTATTTTTGTACAAAACATAATAATGGCATAAAATGTCCCACACAAAGACCAAATTAATATCCGCTACATAATTCTTTTGTCTTTTTTCAACGACTATGTAACGAATCTCAATTCTAAGAAGATTCAAATAGGTCACAATATTGATGAAAAGTTATACGATCATGATGGTATAAAAATGAAAGAACGTCTCTTGGTTTCAAGAATAATTTATCCTCTACTAAACAAGGCTAACCACGTGAAGGTGGAAGCTCATATGGCCCCTCCCCTCCCCCTCACATCACTCTCAATTGATCCCCAAAACCCAATGTATAAAATATAAAATAATCGAAAGCAACGTCCTATTAAGATTCATGCATAGAAACTACAAAAACAAAAATTAATGAAGTTACATGAAATTATGTGTTTCTAAATGATATTTTTAGTCTATCACGTACTTTACTATATTGACAACTATTTTCAGGTTTCAAATAATAATTCAACAACATGTAACCTAGGATATAAAAATGTCGCATAAAACTTAAAAACATGTAATTAACCCATGACATTAAAAGTAAATTATTTTAAGAGAATAATTTATACAAATTAAAATATTATATAGTCACATACCTAATCCAACCTCAACATCTGTGTAATCATCCTTATTCTCTATCTTGATCTTCTTCATTGAACTCGACATATGTATCATCATCTGGTTCTGAAATGATGTTGAAAGGATTGATGATATCATCATCATCATCAATGTCCTTTTCGAGCATATTTTCATCGACATCATCATCGGGAATTACAATATTGTCTCCTATGCCTAGATCATGATCTTCTTCATCTTCTTCATCTGTCGACCCTCCATGATCTTCTGGCTCTATCTGATATTCTGTCGAATCATCTTCTTTCTCTTCAATATCATCTTCTTCCTATAAATGAGTATACTTAATTGGCCTTCCTCTTGGATCATATCTAACAAAAAATGACCAATCCTTTCACCTGGAACATTTAAGTAAAAGACATGTTCACATTGGCTTGGAAAAACATAGCGATCATGTCCTCTTTCAAACATCGTTTTTTTAATCATTCGAAATCCATTGGCATGTTGAATAACAGTTCTTTCCTCATCACGTTTATGCATTCGTAACCTATACCATTTGACATCGAACAGAACTAATTTGAAGGAATTAAAGTCACACTCAAGTATATCATTTAAATACCCATAGTATCTATTTTCAGATTCGCGGGGATGTCTGTCACTCCTAGAGGAAACATTAGTAACCCGGAATACTGCAGTTATCCCACTATCAAAAGTTTTCTTGTTTTCATTCAATTGTTTGATGCGAAATTTACGACCATTGCACCACATAGCCTTGTGGTGTTTCAACTGTAATATGTCAGATATGTAAAACATGCATTGTCAATTAATAAATTAACATATATTTATATAACTTTGAAAGTATCTGAAAAATACAATACACATATAGTCATATTAGTATAATATAAAATAACTGAATAAAATGGGTGAAATTGCTTACCTGTCCATCTTTAAAACCATATGCTAGATCAATTTCCCTCTGTGTAACATTGGTATCTCCGTTACGACGAGCTTCTCTAACCAATTCAGAAAGTTGTTGCCATGATAACCTACCTCCATTATGTTGTTTACATCATTAAATCCATGCATTCATCCAGTCAAGATTGTTTGCAATGTATAATTGCAGTGCATCCCACTCTAGAGCAACTGAATCAAGAAAACATAATTCAACAATATTAAATATTAGTTATAACGTACAATATGCAAGTAATTATAAATATTTATAATTTCTGAAATAAATTATATTAATATATTAATGAGTATGATCATATACACAAAAAAGAAACTTTATATGTATTATTAATATAAATTTTCACAATTATTAATATATTACCTCTCATTTTTTTTCATTCTACCTTTCCCCAACAGATGCTCCTGATCTTCAAATTTTTTTATGGAGTTCACATCCCAAATGTGATCCACTACATGCATAGTTGGCGCTATTAATTTAGGAAGATACTGACTAATATACACCATGGATTGATATGCCATATGTCCCTCCACCATAGAACCCTCGGGATGTGCTCTTTGTCTAACCAACGCCTTCAATGATTTCAAGTGCCTCTCCAGCATCCACATTGACCTTGTGTGAACAGGTCCACAAATTCCAATGTCCTCAACTTAGTGTAAGAGGTAGTGTTCTTGTGCATTGAAAAATGTAGGAGGTATATAATTTTTCATTTCACACATTAGATGAGGAATTTCTCTCTTCCAATACTTTATATCATCTTCATGGATTTATTTCAATGACAAACATCTACATGAGATCATGACACAAGAAAAAGAAAACATCTACATGAGATCATGACACAAGAAAAAGAAAACATCTACATGAGATCATACTCATACTCATTAATATATTAATGAGTATGATCATATACACAAAAACGAAACTTTGTGTGTATTATTAATATAAATTTTCACAATTATTAATATATTACCTCTCATTTTTTTCATTCTACCTTTCCCCAACAGATGCTCCTGATCTTCAAATTTTTTTATGGAGTTCACATCCCAAATGCAATCCATTGCATGCATAGTTGGTGTTGTTAATTTAGGAAGATACTGACTAATATACACCATGGATTGATATGCCATATATCCCTCCACCATAGAACCCTCGGGATGTGCTCTTTGTCTAACCAACGCCTTCAATGATTTCAAGTGCCTCTCCAGCATCCACATTGACCTTGTGTGAACAGGTCCACAAATTCCAATGTCTTCAACTTGGTGTATGAGGTAGTGTTCTTGTGCATTGAAAAATGTAGGAGGTATATACTTTTTCATTTCACACATTAGACGAGGAATTTCTCTCTTCCAATACTTTATATCGTCTTCGTGGATTTATTTCAATGAAAAACATCTACATGAGATCATGACACAAGAAAATAACATGTTTCAACATAACATAATATAATATATTACATTACATTACAAGTAAAACACGTGTCATTAAGTAGAAAAATAATTTGAAAGAACATTTTGCATATAAATCACAACTACGTCTTACCTCATGTATTTTCCAAGATCGTATATAACTTGTTTGATGTTGTTGTCAAAGTCGTTTGGGAGAGATAGCGGTAGAACATACTGTAACAACAAAATGAATCGGTATTTATTTCGACCAAAGTAGACAAGCAAAAAAAAAAAGATCTATAAGGCCAATATATATAAATATGTATACAAAAATTATTACCTTAATGAAGGTATGCCAATCATGTGTTTTTTCCCCACCAAATTCACCTTTCTTCGTTAAGATATTTTTTATGTTTGAAGCAAAACCCGTGGGAAATTTAATTCTTTGAATGACCTCTTTTACATCATTGCTTTGGTTCTCTGTTAATAACCATGGAAGGTTATTTCGGTCTAGTACTCCATCTGATCTATTTGAATATCGGATCACACTTCGCATTGCATGATTGGCTTCTTGAATGTCAGTACAAATTTTGACAATTTTTTCTTTGTCCCTCCTACCATCTATGATTCGCCATAATGTTTCAGTCACATTCTTCCTGATATGCATTGTATCAAACAAATGAGATATTTTTAGCTCCTCATAGTAGGGCAACCTCATGAATTGAGCGGGATAAGATTTCATTCCTCGTGGAAGCCCATTATTAATACCTTCATGATGATTGTGACCTTCATGAAGCATAAAATAAATCACAAAAACAATTATCAAATACAGTAAAATAAATTCAATGATTAAAATAAACATTCAAAACATTACATGATCTACGATACATTATGAAATTAAGTACCTTGATGATTTCTATTATATTCTAACCTCCATAGGTGAGGTGTCATTCTTCGTGGTTTTAAACTAGTCTCTTGTTTCCCATTGAAAAGATGTTTTTCACTAGTACGATACCTATGGTTCTTAGGAAGAAGGTGCCTATACTCATCAAACACCATCTTTCCTAAACTTTTTGAATGATGATACTTCACCTTAGGGCTACAAACTGGACATGCAAATTTACCCTTTGTTTGAAGACCTGCAACAAATGGATTAATGTCAATTATACGATGAGATTATTTAAAAATTAAACATGCACCATGATAACATTAAAATATTATATAGCATTAAAGAGAAATATTAGAATGCTACATACCACAAAAATGTGGTAGTCCAGGGGCATCATGAATTGTCCATAAAAGTATTCCACGGAATTTAAATTTCTTCTCCCCGATTGGTTTACATATGTCATACATTATGATGCTCGCCCATAACTTTAGTAGCTCATCGATAAGAGGATCGATATATACATTCATATCTTTAACCTGGTACTTACCTAATTGTTTGAAATTACACATAATTACTAAAGGAATGATATCTTGTAATATATATAATTAAATAAATAAACAAAAGATATTATGCAAAAATTGAAACAAATGAAAATGTTAAATTCAAAAAATTAATGTAAACAAATACCTGGAACAATCATTGTCAACATTATGTACTCTCTCTTTATTGACATCCAAGTAGGAATGTTATTGTTGATAACAAAAATAGGCCACACTGAGTAAATAGACCTAAGCTCTCTGAATGGATTAACACTGTCAGCTGCCAATGAAAGCCTAACATTACGAGGTTCATCTTTGAAATATGCCCATTTTTCCTCAATTTCCCTAAATGCAGAACCATCGACAGGCATTCGAAGAACACCATCTCCACTTCTGTTAGGTGCATGGTAATCCATAAATTGTGCTATGCTTTCACACCTGAACAATCGCTGCAAATGTGGAATTATGGGAATATGACGAAGAACCTTTCGAGACACCCTTTTTGTTACTTGATCGGTTCGATATCTACTAATAAAACATTGTGGACATTTGGTTTTCAAAGCATGTTGTCCATAATATATAATATGGTCATAAGGACATGCATCTATAGTTTGATAATCCATTCCAATGTCTTTCATAATGGCATGCAAACCTCGATATGTGTGAGGTAAAATATTTTAAGATGGTAACAAAAATTCACCTAACAATCTACAACATAACAAACAACTAGTTAATGTGAGAATATTAATCGTAAAAATTGCATTCTTATTTTACACATTAATTAACACTAAAAACAAATACAAAAAAATCAACATTTATGTATAATATGAGATGAAACATATTACATACCTTAGTATCTGTGTCATACAAGTGTTTGACAAATTATTCATAACCTTTAAGTTCACTATCAGCAATGTAGCGGAGAGAAGATTTGCTCTTGATCCTTCATAAATTCGTTTATTTGTCTTTTCTACTAGAGGTTCATCATAAATACAGGCATTTTCCCCATCCTCATCCGGCTATGAAAACAAATCTTGGATCATTTGATTTGTCCCATCATCTTTTTCCATGGGATCATTAACTTGATTTATCCCATCATCTTCTTCCATGAGATCCTCATTTGCTTGGTCATGATGATGTTCCTCAGCTTGTACAACATCATTTCTACTAATACTTGGTGCAATATTCTGCGGAAAGTTAGAGGGCAACTCTAACTTTATAATTACAAACAATCATGAAAAATTAGTGTATATTATAACAAACATTCAAACAATATACATACATATATATATAATTTTATATAAAATTGACAAAATAAATAAAGATAATGAATATATAGCTAATTTCCATTGGGACGATATTCATTAGATTCGCCATCAATGTGACCATATTTCCTACAATGTTTTGTAGCTGTTTCTATTAAAATTCTTATGGGACATCTAAGGCAACACTTTTTACAAGGGCAATAACATCTACCATCACCCTTTTCACCTTCTTTACTTTTTTCCCCACCTCTAACAACATTCTGCGACATTCTTCCGCACAAACATACCCTTTCGGAACCATCGTTATTATAGAAAGATTGTCACAACATCTTTAAATCGTCAAATATTTATAGTCCAATTTTAGGTCACTATCGTCGCAATTGTGACGAACGTGACCTAAAAATATTTCTTTTTTTACCTATTTATTTTAGGTCATTTTTAACGGTCAATTTTAAGGTTAGGTAAGTCATCTCTCTTATGACGAACAAACTAGAGTCGTCTCTCTTGCAACAAACATTGACCATAATAATTTAGTCAAACTACATGTGTCGAGATAGTGACGAATATGGGGTGGATTTAGAAAAATTGAACTTTTTCTCTTGCATGTTGCGACGAAAGAGTACTTTCATTGCAAGTGGTCGTCGCAAATTTTTCAATATGTAGTAGCTTCTACTGCTCAGGTAAGCAAGAATCCTCCTCCTTTGTTGTCTCTTCCAGTTCAGTCTGAAACATCTAGTTTTTCATTAGAAAATAAGTTTGCTAAAATCAAGATTTATGTTCCTTTAAAATATTTGATTCGCAGACCGATTTATTGAGAGGCCATAGAAAGGTTTATAGGAATTAAAGGTGAAATTAATCTTGCAGATGAATGTCCACAAGTTTTTCTTGGTATAAGTAAGGAAAATAGCAATCCTACTCCTTTCTATTGTCCACTAATGGTTAATGGTTTGATTTTATGAAATTGCATGCTAGAGTCTGGTGCATCTAATAATATCATGACTCTTGAAGTTATGCATTATCTTGGACTGCAGATCACCAAGTTGTGTTGGAATGTGAAAGAAGTAGATGCTAGAGAGGTGACTTGTGTTGGAGTTATCAAAGATTCATGTGTGTTTACTTGCGGTCCCAAAGAATATGCGAGTGATGGTTGTACTAGTTATAGATTGTTCTACACAGTGGGGTATGCTCATTTTGAGACAGTGGGCTACAGATGTAGGGGGTTCCATGCATATGGATCTATCATATGCCGACATTCCTATTTCCCAGGTTGAAAAGGTAAGACTTTATAGGAAACACAAAATATTGTAGAATGTTGAGGATCCCCTGTTGATGCTTAAAATCGTAACGATGAATTACACCCGCAAAGTATTGCTAAAAGCATTATTATTTAACTATGCTAATAATATAATACTAGTAGGTGGGACCCCCTTGTAGACTAGAGGCGCAAGGATATACATAGTACACATGTTTTGTTGTTGTTGTGATGTTTCCTACATAGTCCTACATTTTTTACGATACGGGCTTAATTTCATATTGGCATGATAATAAGTGGATAATGCATTAGTGTGGGACACTTTTGGTAATCACTTGCAACATTGAACAAGTTCTATAGGTATGAGGATGATGTTGTTACAACTGTTATGTTATAACTTGTTACTAATTCGTATGTTGATTACTTAGCCACATATATGCAAGAGATAATTTAATGGTAACATGGTCAAAGGAAAGAAAAACTATGAAAAGTTTCTAAAGTATGTAAAAAGGAAAGGAACTATGTAAGGGATTACATGCAAGTTTCGAATGAAAAGTTGAAGGGATATTAGTGTTAGTCCTAACTATTATGCTATTTTTTTGGTTAATGGACTATGCAAATTTCATCAAATTTGAATGGAGGCGCATATAGCATTGTTAATATGATTATGGCATGGAGTTATGGAAAGGGTTAACGTGTAAACTATATTGGGTGGCGCACTATGCAATGGATATTGTCTCAGATCTCACGATGGTTTGATATTGAATATGCATTTTTATATGGCTTGATTATTGGTGAATGTAATGCTTATTGGGTTGTCTCGTTCTTCAAATTGAATGGGGCCAGGTGATGGAAGAAACGTGCATTTACTGCACGTCACTCCATACTTTCCCTATCGCCTGTCACCTTATCATTGCTACATTGTTGCAATTTCGCTCTGTTGTTTGTGAAGCTCCGCATTTTCAGGATCTTGGAAGAGGGAAGGCTCAACTGACTCGCCATTTAAGCGTTTTTCCCACATGTATGATTATTTTTTCTCCATCCATGATGTATTCTCTGTTGTATGAACCAAATGATGGCTCAGTGATGCTTGGATTCTATGTTTTCTTGAGATTTTCGACTGTGTGTAGATGTGCGTTATGGCTCTCTGTGATGATTGTAAATTGTTGACAATTATAATTAGAGCAATGAGTATTATTAAGTTGCATGTGGGTGGTTGCTTGATCAATATGGATTTTATGATGAGACTCTCTGGAATAATAGTAACAGTTTCACAATATGGCTTTGGGTTGATGATTGAGGTTTTTCGTTCTGTGTATCATTGTCAGTTAACTCGTTTCCTCTCAGTTGTTGTGGTAGCCCTCACCCAGTCGCAGAGAAATTGCCAATAGTCGTTGTGTTCTTTTCTTCAAACCCCGAGTGGTGGTTGATGGCTGCTCTTATTGTCTTTTCACTGGAAGTGTCCCAAAGATATAGTCTTTCTTGGTCACCCAAATATTAACACAGGCCTGTGTGGGTTTCAGATTGATACAAGTTGTATCTTGGCGTTTTGTAAAAGGGATGTGTGTGTCTTCATTATTGTTGTTGTCAAAAGTTATTAATCTCCCGGGTGATTGGAAAAAGACATTGTCTCGTTGTGTTTGAACACCCACCTCTGTTAAGTTAAACCTTGCCTCTTCTCTGCAAGTGTTAACGCACCGTGTACACTAGGTTGTTTTACTCTTACTATCTTTGCTCTACTCGGGTGTTAACTATTGTTTTTTTGCTGAGACTTGGAGTGATAAGTAAATATTGTATGGCTCATTGTTGTGTCTTGTTCGAAATGTATTTTTGCCTGTGGTTGATATAAGTCTCAGAAGACCGACGTCTCTTTGTGTTTTTGTTTAAAAGATGAACGGGCTCTTGTTGTCGCCCTGCATTTGATTTTGACAAAGCCCGATTCGGACTCTAACTGTCTTTTCTCTCCTCGAGCACCTTCTAGGGTTGTCAAGTATTGGGTATCAAAGAAATAGTTATGGAGTTTTCTTAAAAACGCATGCTCTCTCATCGAGTCTTTGTCTTGTCCTTGTATGATAAAATTGTTTGAATAAGAATGAAATGAGCGGTTGCATATAGTCGAGGAATGTCTTCCTATTCGTTATGGTTTTGATCACTGTGTTTTATCCAATGTGGTCTTGATTTCATATGAAAACACCTATGTATGAATTTTTCTAAGCCCGATCAGGGTCCTCGAAAGTTTAAAATGATGCCTATTTGTCAATCGAATTTTGTTCACTCATATATGATTGGTTATATTGGAACATCGCGTAGACTACCAATTGTTTTAAAGGAAGTTATACCCACATAGATAAGGATTAGGGTTTATGTTTTGGTTGATTGTGGTTTCATTGCAAGATTTTGTCAATTGATATGATGAAGACCTGTGTATAATCGGACATGCTTTGAAGTTTGTTCACGTTTTGAAAAGAGACTTGTGTACATTTTAATTGGGACCGATTGTTGATTGGTAAAGAGTGGATGTTGATTATTATCATGGTGCATTAGATTATCAGGGATAGATATTGAGCATATTGTTGTGCATGTTTTAATTATATTTTTTTTTTCTAAAGGAAGAAGGGATCAGAGTTTTGTCAAACAATATTGTTGAATGGAAAAAAAAATTATAAGTTTTGATTGCACAGAATGTAATGAATTAAGAAATTCTGAGAAATTTGGTTATTGAAACAAGCAGCAGTTTTGTATACAATTGAAGAACAAAGAATGTTGGTGCTTTTTGGATTGATTTTAATACAGAGTTATGATTGTTGATTTATTTGATTTATTTTATGAACAGTATCCATCAAATTCCCTGTCATTTTCTCACTTTTTCGCTCAATTCAAATCCCCTCACAATCCCATATTCATTTTGCACAACTTGTTCTTAAAATTGAATTAAAAAACTCTGTATTATAGCGATTAATAAATAACACAGAGATGGATCACAACTGATATGATTTTGTTATTGTTCCACAGTGGATTGTTTGATGAATTGTTAAGCAGTAATCATGTCCTTATTCCCTTTCATTTTATCATTTTTTCACTCAATACAACCCCCTCAGATATCCTACAACGCTTATTCATCCTCTGCTCATTGACAATTATTAAATGAATGTTATGGATTGGATTGTATGGGTCTAATGTGATTGTTGAGCCAAACTTTGTTTCATAGTAAGAGATGTCATGTATGGTTTGTTTAAGAAGCTAGTTGCTAATAAACGTTGCATACAGGATGAGATTCTTCAGCAGAGGAAACCATGGCCGAAATAACAGGAACAGAGAGAATTGGAACAGAGGGCCTAGAAGGCCAAGATTCTCGATACATTKTGATGCAGATCCACAAGAGTTAAACCAACTCTTCCAAGATGGATTTTTCAATTGGATTGGACAAGGGGTAGTCCAACCTAGGCCAGAAAGGCCTCCCTTCCAACCCCAACATGTCCCTRGTATCCCTGTCCCCCCTCATGTTTCATCGCAACCTGAAGTTCCTAAGAATGATGGATGGCAAGAGATTGTTCACCCAGAAGTCTCCCAACATCGTGGCTGGCCCAATTTGTCTCTACCTACTCCTCCTCCACCTGTTGACCCAAATGTCCAAATTTCCCATGCACACTCGCTTGTACAGTCCTCCCATGCAAGCAAGAGACTCGAAACCGAAGCCCACCACATGCATGACAAAGGAAAAGCTATTGGTGCCCCCTCCTCTCCCTCAAGTGATTCAAACAAATCTGGTTCATCCTGCATGCACTTGAGACATGATTGTTCCCATGTCATCAGTGAGATCAAGCCTCAAGGCTCTACACAACCTAAGGCTACTTCAGGAAAATCAAAGGGAGACAGCATCAAGAAAAGGAAAATTGCCTCCCAAAGTGGCAAATATGGTTTTTGAGTATATTTTATTGATTTGTTGAGAACAGTTGACTGCTGAAGTTTTTGGACAGCATATTATTTTTGGATATGTTTGGATATGAGTTAAAATATCATTGATATTTAATTTTCAAATTATGAAAATGATTATGGGAGCCACAAGGAGGGATGTGTTTGATTGATTGACTAGTTATGTTTATTTGGTTAAGAAACTAAAGGGAGTTACAAGGGCTCCTACCTTCTAGTTATTATTTATTAAAAGACCCTTATTATTATTATTATATTAATTCTTCCCCTAACTAAAAGTTAGTTGAGTTTTAACTAACTTAACTAAAAGAAGTAGTTAAACTACTTCAACTAATTTCGGATGCATAAAAGCAAAATGAGAAGGAAAAACAAGGGCAGAATAGAAGGAGAAAGCATACTAAGGTTTGGTTTTGAGTTTTATTGAGATAACTCAGTTTTTATTCATTCTTCAATTCATTAAAAGCCTAATTCTCTTTTATGACAGTAGGGTCCTATTGTAGACAGCAAGATTCAAAGTTGAATTACATCATTCAGACACTTGTTTTCAGAGGTGTTGATCTATCTTTGATAGTCTGTGTAGATTTGTCTATTTATGAATTAAATTTCATGACAAATAAAGGATATTGTGCAGAGTCGAGTGGGCAGCAATCTGTGGCAAGTTGATCCAAATTTTAAAGTTCAGTTTTTACTTCCTGTCAGAGTCCTTTTGTATGGTTTTCATCGGGGATATCTAAGTTTGACTTTGGTCCAAACTCCCTCAGGCATTTTTGTAAAGAGAACGATTATTTTGATTTCTTGGAATGAAATAAGCGATTGTTTTTCTGTCTCATTTGTGTTGATATGTGACTTCGTATTTTTGCTTTTGTCTCCACATTTACTTTTTGCATCTGTATTATTCAGAAAATGGTATAAAAATGTTATATTTTTTTGTAACAATCTTTATTAAAATATCAGCCTAACCCCTTGTAATTAATACTTGTGGATTGGGAAACACTTTTTGAGACTACAAACATAGGGTAACATTCACAACTATCTTGCATGAGCCAAGCAAGATCTGAAAATGCTTGAGTAAAATAATTGCATATCTTTCCCTCAACACCCCCGAGCTAGAGATTGACTACCTTTACTCAAACATAAAAGACCTAGAGGCATAAGAGACAAATATTGGTGCATACATGCTTTCAAATATTCCTGAAGTACTAATGCCTTTTGTGCCAGAGAGTGAACTTGAGCATTTTCGGGTTTGGTCTATGACTTTTGATGGTGCAATTTCATGACAGGGATCAGAGGGAGAGGTTGTCATCACTGCTCCTTCAAGTATAATATTTCAATTTTCTTCACGCTTAGAGTTTGATTGTACTAACAACATGGCAGAGTATGAGGCTTTGTTGTTTGGATTGCGCAAAGCTAGGAAGATGGGAATCAAACTAGTGAATGTTGAAAGTGATTCTGAGCTCATCGTGAATCAGGTAAGAATGAAGTGTGAAGCTCGAAACCAACGGATGAAAAGGTATAGACATGTAGTGTGCGATGAGATTGAGTATTTTGATGCATTTAACATTTCTCACAATGATAAAACTTTAAATGAAATGGTTGATTCTTTAGCAACTGTTGCTACTTTGTTTACGCCTTGGATGACTAACCCTTATATTACGCACTTAGTTGAGGTTTCTTTTTGTCCTTTTGTTCCAAATAACATAGGCTCTTGGCAAGTTTTTGAAGATGATAGACATATTTTGAACTTTTTGAATTCTGCTAATGAGTTTGCTAATCATAAAATTGATGAGATACAGGAGGGCGACGAAGTCCCAACGATTCATCTCAAAAGTAACAAGATTCCTAAGGGTTTAGTACCTTTAGAAGATTTATTGATAGGTCAGATGTTTTTCAAGGAATTAATAAATCTTCTCTTGATGATCATGTCGATGAGGTGGACATTGGCAACAAGGATACACCAAGAATCATCAAAGTTGGTAAGGGATGCACATCGGAAGAGAAAAACAAGATTGTTAGGTTGGTGAGGGAGTACATGGATGTATTCACATGGTCTTATGGTGAGCTTAAGCCTATGACCCAAAGATCATTAACCATGTGATGCCATTAGTAGAGGGCACCAAACGTTTTAGGCAGAGATTGAGATTTATGAACCCAAAGGTGGCGCCCACTATTCAAAAAAAACTCTAGAAACTATATGAAGAAAGGATCATTGAGCCAATCAGGTATTCTCCCTGGGTAGCCAATTGTGTATCGATAAGGAAAACATTAGGTGAGATTCGCATTTGTCTTGATTTTAGAAATTTGAACCGTGCGTGTCTCAAAGACAACTACCCCTTGCCTAGCATGGAACGCGTTCTTCAAGTAGTAATTGGATCAGGTATGATGTCCATGTTGGACGGTTTCTCGAGTTACAATCGGGTATTTGTTTCCAAGCGGTATAGGTATAAGACAACTTTTATTACTCCTTGGGGAACTTATTCATATATTCATATGCCTTTCAATTTAATGAACGTTGGTGCAACTTTTCAACGTGTTATGGATTTCGCTTTTTCAGTTTATTTATTTAAATTCATAGTAGCATATCAGAATGACTTGATTGTTTATTCAAAGAATGGAAATGACCATATTGATTATTTGAGAAAAAATTATGATAGGTGCATGTCTCTTAGTATCTCTCTCAACCCAAAGAAGCCAATTCTTGGGGTGTTTGGGGGAAAGTTGCTCAGGCACATTGTGTCCAAAGAGGGAGTAAGGATAGACCCTGAAAGGGTCAAAGGTATTATGGAGATCCCTCTACCATCTAGTCGGAAGGGAATTCAGTCATTCTTCAATAGGATTAACTTTGTGAGGCGGTTTGTGCCTAACTTTGTGGAGATAGCCAATCCCATATCTGATAATGCTGAAAAAAAAAAAACATGACCTCAAGTGGAGTGATGAAGCCAAGAAGGCTTTCAACAATAATACACAAGCTTTGTGTCACTCACATGTTCTTATTAGTCCTGATTATGCTAAAGATTTTCAAATCTTCTCTTTTTCCCCTGATTCAACTATGGTTGCTCTATTATTGCAGAAAAAAGATGATGGATTGGAGCATCCCATAAGCCTTCATGAGTAAGGCCTTACAAGGAGCAGAATTGAACTACAAACCAATGGAGAAACAATCTTATGCTCTTGTGAAGGGGTTGGCACACTTTAGGACTTACTTTTGGAACTCTCCCATCATTCTTTAACCCCCCACCCCATGGTCAAGGAAATTTTGGTTCAAAAGGATTGTAATGGAACCAGGGGGAGGTGGATCACTAAGATCCAAGAGTATGACTTAGAAGTGAGGCCTACCAAGTTAGTAAGACGCCAAGGTTTAGCAAGGTTGATGGCAAAGAAGAACTTGTAGGCTATCCTGGATCAACAAGTAAGTTCTTCAGTAAACCTCTTAACCGATCCTTTCAAGAATTCAGATTGGTATCAAGATATCATTTTATATTTGGAAAATTTGTCATATCCTTATAACTTTACCAAGACACAAAGGCAATCTTTGCAGCTTCGTGCTGCCAAGTGTTGTTTTTTGTAGAGACGATTAGGATAGAGGAATCCTGAAGGAGTGACCTTGTAGTGTGTTGACTTGGAAGAGTCCAAGGAACTCTTGAAAAAGCTTCATTTTGGAGTGTGGTAGGAATTTGTCTTCTCGAACCACCACACACAAGATTATGCACGCAAGCTACTATTGGCCAACACTTTTCAGAGATGTGCACTCTTTTGTTTGAGCATGTGAGGCATGCTAGAGATTTGAAGGAAAACAAAAGCTTCCTTCTTTGCCTTTGGATCTAGTCATTGTGGAGGCCTGTTTCCAGCAGTTTAGTCTCAATTTTATTGAGCAGTTTTCACAGAGTTCCAGTGCAGGACATACATGGATACTAGTAGCCACTGATTACTTCACCCAATGGGTTGAAGCGCTGCCACTTAGGACATCTTCTAGCGCTACTATTATCAAGTTTTTGGAGGACATTATCCTCACTAGATTTGGCATCCCACAGAAGATCACGACTGATAATGCTAGTGTGTTCTGATTGGTTGAGTTACTTGCATTTTGTTCTCAGTATGGAATTACTTTAGCCCATGCAGCCAATTACTCCCCACAAGGAAATGGCTTAGCGGAATCAAGTAAGAAGAACTTAATCATGATAATCAGAAAGATAGTTGGGGATAACAAGAGAGCTTGGGATAGTTGTCTCAAATTTGCTTTATGGGTGGATAGAATCACACAGAAAAGATCAACTAGTAATAGTCCTTTTGAGTTGATCTATGGATTAAACACAATATTTCTTATTAACATGAAGTTGATTGCATATAAGCTATTGGGATAGTTCTCCACCAACAAGGAAGCATTGCAAAATTCCATTAATGAGTTGGTGCAACTAAAGGAAGAGAGACTTATGGCCTATACACAGTTTACAGATTATTGAGCACATATCAAATAGGTATTTGACAGAGAGACAAAAGGCAAGAAATTCCAAGTTGGTGATATGGTCTTGTTGTGGAGCAAGAAAAATGAGAAATCAAGTGACCATGGCAAGTTCAGCAGTCTTTGGTTGGGCCCATACATCATTTATTCTTCGGTTGGGCCTAACACATTTCAACTTGTTGATTTGGAGGGCGAACGTATATGGCTTCCTATCAATGGGCAGTGCTTAAAGTTCTTATGTCAAAGAGGGCATAGTCCCAAACAATTTTGGGTTTTTTGGGGGGTGTTAGAGTAGGTTCTTTTCCTTTTCTACATTCTCTTTTCAGTGGTTTAGCTTGCTTATTTTTTTGTGCAAATTTTAGGACAACAATTTGCATTTTCCTTGCAATATTTTTTCCCTTCGGTGATTTACTTCCATATTTGCATAAGTGTCGTTGATTTTTGTCCTTGTTATATCAGCATGTGGTCGAGTTTTGTGTCTTTCTTTTCATGAATAAATGGTTGTCCACTAGTGCTTTTCTTGGGTCAAAATGAAGATGTTTATCTATCACATGTCAAGCTTTTGTGCCTATCATTAGAGTGACTATGGATGGGGATCTCGTTTTGTCATTGTTCTCGAAGCATTGAGCCTTTAGGATGGGTAGTTTTGAGGAGACATAGGAGTGTCCTAAGTCATATTATGTCTTGTCCCCTCATCTCTTATCATTGAGTCCAATGCTTTGAGTCAATCGTCCCCCTCATCCAGCAATAGGGATATGGTACCTAGTTCTTTCATCTTGATCATCTTGAGTTATCACTTTGTGCTGAGGAAAGAGAGACATTGTTGCTCTTCTTGTCAATAGGTTATCATGTATCGACTTCGACACATTATCTACAAATGACCCAGAGGTAGAGCACCTTGGTAGTTGTTAGTCTCATTGGCAGTTATCTCGCATCCAACAAGGTTGAGTATCATTGGGTCTTGATTGGATGATCCTTGTCATTGTTTGACTTCAGAACATCTTTCACAATGATAGGTTGTGCTCGTACCTTAGGACCCATTGTCACTATTGGTGGTGTTCATTCGCACTTCACAGGTGTTTACATTATTGACATCTGATGAAGTGACTCTCTCCCTTATGTCGACATCAACACATTTACCATGGGGAGGAGTGTACATATTTGGGTGATAGAAGGTAGTGGATTTGGATGAGACCCCTTGGATTTCAGTTTTCAATGGGAGGTTTATATATTTTGACTCCATGGCCCATTGGATAGGATTTGGCATTATAGGTCAACTTACAAGTTTTTCTTGACCATCTTACAGGGCCTTCTTTTCTTCCACACATTTACAAGGGTAAATGTTGGTACATATCTTTTCAGAACATCATTGGTGCATCTTACAAAATTCTCACAGAGTAGTGTTTGTTACAGAGACAGAGATTCATATGGTTCTCGACATCCCGCAAGGGGGGTCTTGTCCCCTTGAGTCGCCATTGTTAACCCCTAGATTTCCACCCTTGGAAATCTTGAGGGTTAAGAGAAAGCATACATTATTTTGGTTGGCATTATGAGATTCTCGCGTTTAGTACTTGTGGTTCGCTGAGGTTGGTTCCCATTGGTGACAGGTATATGATCAATACATGGTTGTTTAGTTCAGAGGTAGAGTTAGCATGTCTTCCTTTGCATTTTGAGAGAGATGTCTACATACAATAGGTGTTGCTACTTTTTAGGAGCCATGGTTTGAGTGGGTCTCATGGTAGTTTGGAGCAATTTTGAGCATATAAGAATGGTCCTTGCATGATTCTAGGACCAGTAGCAATTCTTCGGGTGACGTGCAAGAACTTTCTATTTTTAGCAATTTGAGCTCCATGCCCCAAATTCAGATTTTGAGCACATATTATTGATCCTTTATGCACCTTTATTATCCTATCTTCCTCATGTGTGGCATTCTATTGGTTACTTCATATCTCTAAGTGTGCCTCCTCTTAAATACTTTGGTGTATTTCCTCTCTAGTGTGTATTCATTATCCCCACATCCACTCGTTTTACATCCTCCACTTGTTGATGATTACAGTTGCATGAGACATCCTCCAGGACACAAACCTGAGAGAGAGCCCCTGAGATGGGTGTGTGGTTCCTATCTAAGACAGAACTAGAACGTAGTGATGGTCGCCTCCTTACAGAGAGTTGAGAAGAACTCCAAATGATTCTCCTGTGTAACACAGTGAGAAAGTAGATCTGTTGAGTCGAGCGTGCTTGTGGCTAAGCAAAAGGTGAACGTGTGAATTCTCATGAGTTGGGTGCATCGTTATGAGACAGAGATAAAGACGATGTATTAGTCTCCTCTAAGCAGAGAGTTGAGATGATAAACTCCATATGACTCTCATGTGTAATGCAATGGGAAAGACGATTTGTTCAGTGGACGTGCCTGTGGATGAGCACAAGTGAACATGATCCTAGTGGCTGAGCACTAGTGAGTGGTTCTCCTGTGAGACGCAGTGAGATAGAGATATGGACATCCCTATGGATGTGCCCCTAGTGGCTAAACACCAGTGGGTGTATGAGATCCCTTGTTATATTGTTCAAGAGTCAGAGTTACCTGTAACCCTATTTGTAATGTAAAGGGTACAGGTTGGCCCACATTAATGTAAAAGATAATTAATATGGTAATTATTAATTATATTTGGAGTTATTGAGGTCGGCCCTATTGTGCCAAAAGACACATAATTTTATGTGGCAAGTCTTATATAAATAAAGGTGAATCCCCATTGAGGAAACACACTTATCATTGTCATCTCATGATTTCAAAAGTTGTGGTCTGAAATTATGAAAACTACAACACCCTCTTGTGTGCTAGGTTTGGTGATGGTATGGGAGGTCTTTCTCTTGAGGAATATAGCAAAGGATTGGCTGGGTTTTCTTCCCTTGTTGAGAAGGGTTTCCCAGGATACTTCTTGTGTTATTGTGCATGGTTATTCTTCTTGTGATCTTGGTTTGCTACAGTAGTTATGGTTCAAGTTATAATTAAACAGAAAATTTAAAGAAGATACATGTGCCATAGCTCATTGAAAATCTAACACCACTTGGCATGTGCTTAGCTTTCTCTCCCTCTCATATCCTTAATTCTTCACACTCATGTTCTTTCTCACAAATTCTCACTTATCTTCCATCTCATATGCACTCACTCTCATTGCTTTTGTGCATCTTCTCCCTCATGCGTTTTTCTCTCTCAACACATGGGTCCCTCATTCTCCACTCCCATGTGCATGCATACTTCTTATCCCTCACTTAACTTCTCCTACCTATGCACATGTTTTTTATTCTCCTCCCTCATGCACTCATCTTCTCTACTTACCCCTTTTATCCATCCATGCAACCTCTCTCTTCTCTCTTAGATATGCACCCTCTAGAGCTATAGATTGGATGGATTACATTGGTTATTGATCGGATGTTGCAGCAGCTAGCATAGTGTTTCTTTCTCATTCCTCTCTTGTTCTTAGTCTAGTGACTCTTCTTTGAGCAAAGTGATCATTGTACCCATTGTGGACTTGTCAATTGTGGCGCAACCAACCCTCTTGCAAGCCTATCAATAAAGAAATCGAGTGTTTGTGTTCTAACCTTGTTTCTAGATAGTATTTTGTTAATTTTGCAATCTGATCTGTCATTCTCCTTAACTGTTCATTGTGATTTCGTTGATCTTTTCAGTAGTTTTCTGTTTTAGTTTTTTTCTATATGCATTGTGCTAACCCTGCAGGATCCATCCAAGTGAACAAACTATCTTTCTCGATCGTTTGGACAGTTTTAACACGTTGTCCAAAACATAACAGCGACTGTTTTTTGTCATTTAACGCAGAAAATCAAACTTAGGACAGCAAAAAATCACCTCAAGGACTCCCCTCCAAGGCTAGCAAGCACTAGCTCAAATGAAGAGGGGTCTAGCCCATCACAATTTGGATCTTTTCTCCTTGAATCAACCTAGTTTTCATCATTGTAATAACAGATTATATCAGCTCAATTGGAGAGTGGAAATTTGTGCTATCAATGCCATGTAACACAAAGAGAGGATATTGAATGTTGCTCACACATGATATGGATAGCACAACTAGAAATCCAGTTTTTTCAAGGGAAAAATAGTCTCTTTTTTCATGTAATCGGAGTTTTCAGTTCCTATTAGGTTCTAGAAAGGAAGCTTTCAATATTTAAGTGATGAGAATAGACAAGCATATAGCAATTGGATGGTTCTAAAGACCTAATTGGGGTACAAAAGCAAGTTTCTAGGCAATGAATCTAAGCATAAGAAGAGGGTCAAATGCATCTAATTTGACCATTTCAAGTAGCTTCAAAGATTTGTTGTATGTTATATATATGAAAGTCATGTTGCCAAGTGTTGAGTATCTAAGCTAGTTTTAATAAAATGAAGTATATAAATAAAACTAGGCTATAAAGTGGCTCCCCCTTCACCATTCACCATTGCACCCTACAATTCATTGCTTGGCTCCTTTGACCAGAAAAATGATATTAGCAATTACAGAAACAAATCGAGAGACCATCCCTCTTCCCCAGGCAAGAACACAAAGGTTCTACTTGTATGATAGACCATGTTCAATCCTTGGTCTATTCAAGCTATGAGCCTCTTAATTCAAAGACATTAATTTCTATGCACAGATCATAAGAGGGTTCATTGTGCCCTTTGCACTTATAATAGATGATATGTAGAAAACCTTAAAGATCTCCAAATCAAAATTAGTAGTAATATATAGACTCCAAGTGTGTAGGTTTCCACAGTTAGTCATAATGTGCTTGAACTTTTTGGAGTTAAACTGTGTTAAAGATTTAGAAACATCTTAAATCTTTAAAACAGTTTAACTCCAAAAAGTTCAAGAACAATATATAGACTATTCTCCCAAAGGTTTAAGACTTGCATGATTGCAAACATTGTTGATTTAACATATGCAACTTCATTCTTATGCTTGCATGTTTATGTTAGGTTTCAAATTGGAGGATGATTTGTATTACATACCAAATCTATTTCTACTGATATTGTTTCAAGTAGGAAAAAATAATACTCTTACTTTTAAACAATAAATATTAACCATGAGTTACTAAGAAAATCCATGTTCCCTTGTATTCAGGGGAAATTGTGATGAACAATAATAAACCCATCCTTGTGATGAACAATAATAAACCCATCCTTGTTTTTCAGCTGGATTGTGTTCAATAAATGAAAATGACTTTCTCAGTAAAAAAGGTGCTTTTAGCCCTGGTGGGCTAGCTCCAATGCTTTGAGCTTCATGCAGGAGGTCTCAAGGTTGATTCTTTGGGCTGCCTGCCTCTGTTGTGTGCCTCACTCGATGCCCCTGCTCTATACTAACAAGTTTGCATTAGATACCATTTGTGAATGCATAACACATATTGATTGGAAAAGGTGGGAGGCTGCAATGTCAGGCTTTTCTCTTCATCTTTAGTGGTAGACCAGGTGCCACCTACCTCCATGGATAAGCGCTTGAGAACTTTTCCTTAAAAAAAGGATTTTTTGAAATCTACCATTGCTCCTCATAAGCTAATATCTATTAAAAAAAAACCTCATTACAGTGTTTTCTTCAACGAAAAGTCGATGAAAGAAAGAAAACTACATACTCTATATTAAACAAGTCAAAAAAGATCATATCTTATCATTATACTAAATTTGAATTCTGGGCCTTTATCAAAGTATTAGCACTTGAGAAGCAAGAAAATGAAACTTTATGGTTATTAGAGTAGCAATAAGTTCGCAATGAAGTATCATTCAAGGAGAATCAATCCAATTGAACGCCCTTTGAGAAGCATCACTGCACTTCTAAGACCAGTGAAAATTGTATTTTGGCAGTTTTTCCATAGGAACATGCTAACGATGGAAGATTACTAAAATCAACATAGATTGATACATGATGAAGGCGTGGTCATGCACAGTACATCGTATTATGGAAAAATGTATAAACTTCTAAAACTTCAGTACCATGCATAAAGCTCCTTACGACTCAGAAGCAGTTCTATAATATGTGAAACCTAGGGTAGCTTCATACAGGTTGGACTCTTCAGTAAATAAATTGAGCATATTCAGTCAGCTAAAAAAGAATTAAATCTTGACAATATTCTGAACTTAATCCCAAGCTAAGCATGGACTACATTAAAGTCAATGTGGTAAAATTTACTTTGATTTATCTGAAAAAAATTCTGAACATACCATTTTGCAAAGGGGTTAATTAATGAATAAATATTTGTTTGAACTTAATTATTTACATGCATGAAGTTTCCTTATTGGTTGTAATTTCTTATGATGCATTCCAACTGGTTTCTTTAAGATCAAGCAATGTACCAGGCGAGTCCACATATATGGATGATGATGTTTCCTATGAATTTCTAAAATCATTAATCTATTGGGTAGAAATGCATTTCTGATATTGCAGCTCTGAAAAGAATATAGTATGCACGTTCATTAAAGTGAGGTCAATATCCTTTTAACTTTTGGGGAAAAAAATCTCATGAATCACAAGTACTTCAGCATAAAGATTTTCCAAGACCTCAAAACCAACTATATATCCAGTCTCCATGCAACCCTATTCCAGGGACAAAAGAGATTTCAATACAATCTAGAGTTCCAACCATGCATATTTACACATCCATAAACTGGCGAGATGTTGTCAAAAATATATCATCTGATTGGGTTCTCTTCAAATCAACTCGTAGTTTCCAAAGAAAATGAGACAGTATCCTAAGAGCTCAACGTTTTCACCTTAAGAATATCTCTTGGGTGCTGTATGCAGCAGCTGGAAAGGTACATTCCCTGATTCATGTAAGCTGACAGGGACCAGAATATAATCTTCCACATAGAAAAAATTGTGTTTAAAGACTGTCGCCTATTACATTTCCACTTCTGCTCTCAACTTCTGCTTGCACAGCATGCACAAAAGAAAATGATCAGGAGAACCGACATAAACAAGATATATTCATAGTTAACTACAAGAACCTAGTCACACATGCATGCAAAACAATCAGTTAAAACAAACACCAATGAATGGATTCTAGAACATTATTGTCTTCTCTTTACTACTTAAGATTGTAAGACAGATGGTTAGATTTGGATTATAAAGTGATTTTATAATTACAGCAAAACCTGAACTAGCAATTGTACTTCCAAACTGTTAAGTGGGGGGGGAGATAGGAAAGACTTTCTTATAACAGAAAACTTTAAAAGAAGTTAGAACGTAATCCCTGTTAGATGAAAATCCAGTCACATCAAGAAAAATACCTTACAAAATCAACCAAATGAAATAAGTTGCAAGAAGAGAGATTGATTTTAAATTTGAAAATCTTACCATAGTCAGGATAAACATCCCAGCGCCCTCATGACAAGTGACAGAAAATAACTAAGTGACATAACTTAAAAAGGCAGACACTCTTGGTAAGAAACCAGTAGTTATGCCTGCACTTCTTTTTCTTTTGCTTTCTTTAGATGGAAGAACAATGGCTACTGCATTGAACACGCTAAAGCCAATTGATGTGATCACTACTTGCCTCTCACCTGTTTTTGAGATCTTGCAATTGTTTTTGACTGACAACCCATAACATTCAAGGTGCATCCTTGTTACATGAAAGCTTGTGTGCCTTTTATACCATGCTTTATTAGATTTTGTTTCTTGGGAAACTGGCATGATCTTCTTGCCATAACACGTTGGCTGCTAATTATCTGTTTATCACAATGCCTACAGTTGCATTCATATCAAAGATCTGGCAATATGTCGTATCTTTTTTTTTTCTTTTTCTTTTTCTTTTTTTTCACATGTTAACTTTTTGTCCCACCCTCCAGCCTGTAGGTGAGAATAAGTCATTCCTCATGGCTCATGAAGAGCCTCAATCAACAATTGGATTACAAGAAGCAAATATGTCACAAACGGGATTTGAACCTTGGTGGGAAGGATAAAAATTTATCCTCTCAAACACCCGAGCTATACCCAATTGACTTTTTATGTAACTACTCCCACTCTCCAGCCCACAGGCGAGAATAAGATTGCTGGTACCTAGCCAACCCCAATCAACAATTGGCCCATGAAGAACCCCAGCCAACAATCAGCTCACGAAGAGAAAACATGTCACAAGTGGGATTTGAACCTGGGTAGGAAGACTAACAACTTCTCCTCTCAACCACCCAAGCTAGACCCAATTGACTTAAATGTTTGTAAACATCTTGTCCCACCCTCGAGCATTTAAGCAAGAGCAAAATTGTTGGTACCTTGCCAACCCCAATAAGCCCACAAGGATCAAACACATCACAAGCTATATTTGAACCTCAGTTGTGAGAATAACAACTTCTCTTAACAACCCAAGATAGACCCCATTGACAGGAAATACTTTGTATTTATATAAATTTTATATCTATATAAAGTTAGAATATTTGATGCGAAAAATATGATTAAATATTTAAATTCATCACGTCCATATTAGATTGTTTAGCATCTAAACAGATGTTAAGGAATTTCATTGTTTCTACAAAATTAAAACACCTACACACCATTTGACATCCAGGCAAAAGTTATTAGCCATTAAGAACTCATTTCTCAAAAATATAAACAATATAGAAGACCTGCAGTGATGAGCTATTCCTATATATGAGGGAATTATTATAAAGTCCTGAAAATTAACATACCTGTGATAGATGAACCCATGAATCAAGAACATCTAACGCTTTTCCAGATTGTTGTGTTTCTCTTGCTAAAGCAATCCCTTCTCCTAATCCCTTAACAAGTTCACAAGCAAGGAGTCCAGCAGCTGCATTCAAAACCTGATGGACAAAAAATCCAGATGAAACAAGAACGTTTTCTGAAAACATTTATAATTCCCTATTGTTTCAAAACCCAACATAGTTTCTATGCATTTCATTTTCCGACTGAATAAGGCTCTGTTTAGTATATTGAATAAGAACATTGTCGTGAACACTGGAAAAATGTCTTCAATACTTATCTAAACCACAATATTACAATGACTTAACCATTATCAAATATAATATACTGCTAGAATAACGAAGTTTGTTATTTTTCATCTTAGTGATGTTCTAATTGAGGATATTTAGATCACTTGATCGAACAATATTTGGACCATACAATTGAATGCTTCCTAAAAGAAGAAACAATGTTTTTTAAGGAGTAAAAACATTGTGTTAAATAGATATGCTTGATACAATGTTAATTAATGTCCAAACACTGCATTCAAGGTCCTCCACAGTTATTGGGGAAGCCTCCCTGTGCTCCTCTATTGTACCTCATAGCTCTCAACATGGAGGTATCCTAAGTGGTATGAATAATGAAAGAAACTATTGGTGAGGTTATACTGTTTTGACCTAGTAGTCTATCACCTCTATGTTTGACCTACAATTTGTCAGTTATCCATGAGACTTCAAGAGTTTAGATGATGTCAACGAAATCACTGTTACCTTCATTTCTACAAGTCTAATTATCTACAACACTTTGCATGAAAGGACTAACATACCTCATGGTGACGTTGGCTTACCATCTCCCATACACTGAGTTGACCGGATGTGATGAGCTTGGCTGATCTGTAGTAGAAAAAGGCAATCTGAGGGGGGTTGTCGGGCTGCTATTTGTGGACATGTTGATCATCATCATGGTCGGGATCATTGTCTCCATTGCAAGCCATGAGGCATGATCTCCTCTAGTTACCCATAGGCATGGGGGGATAACATCTGGCTCCAACATGGGGACATGTGCTCACCGTAGAGCGCATGAGAACCTCAGCATCTCTGGTAGTCCAAGACCTGCAATCCTGCACCTACTTCTAACAACACTAACACATTAGAAGTATAGGCCGGTGGATGTGATCCATCGGGGTTAGTAGTAAATCAAAAATCATGTTGTAAAGGAAAAAATTCACTACAACTATACATGATAAAGTAAAGATACGATGATCAAATGCAAGTTCCTAACATGTATGCAAAATATACAAGTGAAAATGCAAAGTACATGCAAGAGAATGCAAAACTACACTGGCATGAATGCATGATGCAAATGCCCTACCTAACCTACCTAATCCATAGTACAGTCAAGAAGTCAAGTCTCCACCCCATGATGGGATTTGAGAAGGGATCTACTAATGGGTAGTGGCAATCTCCTTCCCTCTAACGTGGATATATAGTAGGAATCATTGACAAACTTCTTTTCAATCTTGTAGGGGCCTAGCTAGAATTTATCAAACTCCTTGCATGTATTAGGTTGGCCTTTCCTCTTGTCCCCACATTAAGACAAACTCCCCTTATTTATAATCCTCCTCCTTGAGATCGATCGTTCCTTGACTTGCCTTGGCATCTTGCTTCAAGGGAGGGGGGTGGGACTTTGTTGTAAGAGTATTTTCTTGACTCATTTTACTCAACATTTCTTTATTATCTTTCTTCAATACCCTAATGGAGCTAACCATATTGTCCTTGTATTTGTCTAGTTTCTTCTAATAGTCTTCTCTTTTGGGACATACTATATCATCAATATCATCCTCTTGGGAAAAAGGAAGATAATCTGAGTAAGAGTCAAGAGGGGAATCGATGTATTCCTCAGGGTGGTCTTCTAAGGGGCTATCATCTCCGAGGTCAGTATCAACTTTTTCAACATGGTCCCTTGTCATTTGGTTGATTGTATAGAAAAACAAGGGCTTAATCCCCTATGGGTATAGTAGCATAAGATAAATCCATCTGTAAGGTTCCACCCAATATTGCAGCCCACTTCCTAGACAAAAGCATTCCCCAAATGTCTGGTATATCTGTTAGAATTAGGGCAGTAAAGCAGAACAAAACTGTCTTTTTAAAATTTCAGTGAGAATAACAATTAAGTTTTATACTTAGAAAACAAAACTACACTGCTTGAACAGAAAGACAAACAAATGTGCTCAGATCTAAGCTAGTTTAGATATTAGCTAAAAAATAGATCTAGAATAAACATCAATTCTAATCTACAATGCTGGTGTAAATCTTATACAGATCTAAACTCAAAGTAAACACAGATCTGATCATGAGCAATATAACAAACTTCAGAAACAAGGAATAACAACCAAACTCAAATTAATGCCCAGATCTGATAAAGGTAAACTGATCTAAGCAAAGACTAATCTATATAAGTAGATGGATGTTAATAGACAGTAGATCTCATTAATGAAAAACTTCAAAAAGTAAATAACAACTTACAGATCTAACTGTAAGATCTTACCTAGAAACTTACCTCAAATTTCTGAAGGAGAGCAGCCACATATAGGTGATGTAATACCTCTTGTAGTTATGCTCAGAAAAAGATTAGGATCATAAATCTACCATGTAGGTTAAATCTCTTGCCAAGAGATGATTTGATTTTCTTGCCACCAAGGAGAAAAGGGCCACATAAACACCACACAAGAATTTTCTGTAGTTAAACCCTCACACACGGAAAATTTCAGGCACCCAAACCCTCACACAAAAATTATGTGGTTAAACCCTCACATACACAGAAAAATCCAGGGACCCAAACCCTCACACACACAAAAAGATTCCAGGCAGCTTAGGGGGGGCGCGGCTCAAGGATAGAGGTCAGATCAGTGTTGAAGGAGTCAGGGCTCAATGAGAAAAGGACCAGATCTGAACTGGAAGAGGTCACAGCTCAATCAGATCTGTCAACAAGAGGGAGATGACAGCTACAAACACTTTACTAACAGCGTATAGAGCAAACCTCAATTCAGCAACCCTTCTCACAGACTTGAGATCAGCAAGAGAGGACCTTCATCACACACATGTACCTGTCAACAAGAGTAACCAAGGCTGAACAGAGCTGAAGGAGGAGGGCCGCAGCTTCAAAGAGAGCATTGTTGCAAGGAGGGCCGCAGCTACAAGGAGAGCAATGTTGCAAGGAGGGCCACAGCTAGCAAGGAGAGATCCACTCCCTTTTAAGATCATAATAGTGTAGTGAAGGGTAGAGGGTAGGCCTTCTTTATAGTTTAGGCTAGGGCAAAAATAATAGTAATTAAATTAAAAATAACATGTTTCAATTAATATAAATATTAATTTAGAACATGTTATAATTAAAATATTTAATTAATATTTTACATTAACCCTTAAGACAAAAACAAAACCCCAAGCAAACACAAACAAGGGTAAAGGGGTTTTAGGTGGGGTAGCTTGGTGGCAACACTTGTCCATTCATATTCAAGGTGACCTTATTAACTTTATCATCATTGCATATGGGATACATCCCCCATGTGATCATGCCCACCTTCAAGGAGGGTCATACACCAACAAAATACCTGATCAAGGATCAAGTTGCCCCAGAACATTTCTGGGGTCTTATCCACCAAGGTACAAGACCAAGGATCAACCCATGCCCCAGGCATGGGTACCCTGAACCATGTCTAGGGGCCCTAGACATATCTAGGGGCTTTAACTGCTTGGTCCCAGACCAAGAACCCCAGTCATATACTGGGGGGGCCTACCAAGGGTCTTTTGTTGCTTGGTCCCAGACCAAGAACCCCAGTCATATACTGGGGGGCCTAACAAGGGTCTTTTGCCATGGCACTGATTGTTTGGTCCCAGACCAAGAACCCCAGGAGTGCACTGGGGGCCCTAGATCTCGACTAGGGTCTTTGCCATCCTCTCGGAGAATGGCTCTTGCAGCTGCTATAAATTTAACACTCCCTCTCAGCAAGAGAGGCATTCTCAGCTACACCAAGCTTGTCACGAAAGTATACGAACTTTGTCAAAGACATTGGCTTGGTAAAAATATTTGTTGTCTGTTCTGTCGTCGGAATATACTGAATGCTGAGAACATTCTTCTGAACCATGTCCCGGACATAGTGATATCTCATCTCAATGTGTTTCGATCTGTCGTGAAACACTGGATTCTCAGTGAGCTTTATACAGCTCTGATTGNACACCAAGCTTGTCACGAAAGTATACGAACTTTGTCAAAGACATTGGCTTGGTAAAAATATTTGTTGTCTGTTCTGCCGTCGGAATATACTGAATGCTGAGAACATTCTTCTGAACCATGTCCCGGACATAGTGATATCTCATCTCAATGTGTTTCGATCTGTCGTGAAACACTGGATTCTCAGTGAGCTTTATACAGCTCTGATTGTCACAGTGAATGACTATGGGTTTAAGCTCTGAACTGAACAAGTCTGAGAGTAGCTTCCTGAGCCACACTGCTTCCCTACTGGCAGCACTTGCAGCAATGTATTCTGCTTTTGCAGTGCTTTGGGCTACGAAGCCCTATTTCCTGCTGGACCAGGAAATCATTGTCGAACCCAAACTGAAGCAATATCCAGAAGTGCTCTTCCGATCCACTGTACTGCCCATCCAATCTGAATCTGTAAAACCATGGAGCATTACACCTCCACTGGTAGTGTATCTGAGACCATAAGCTATTGTTCCCCGAACATATCTCAGAATATGCTTCACAGCAACCATATGTATATGTTTTGGTTCACACATGAACTGACTAAGAGCATTTACCGCATAACAGATGTTTGGTCTCGTATGTACGAGATACATCAAAGATCCAATGATCTGTCGATATAAAGTGGGGTCTTTTGGATCTGAACCTGTAACTTGATCTTGTAGTTTCTTTAGGTTAGAGATCATTGGAGTTGTCATGGACTTGCAGTCCATCATGCCAAATCTGCAAAGTATATCAACTGCATATTTACCCTGTGAGAGAAAGATCTCTCCTAGTTTCTGCCAAACCTCCAAGCCCAAAAAATAGTGCATGAGCCCCAAGTCTTTCATTTCAAATTCTGCAGAAAGCTCCCTCTTAGTCTGAGCTATCAAGTTTTCCTCTCCAGTGAGGAACAAATCATCCACGTATAAGACTAGGATAACTGGATGATTTTGAACAATCTTTACCTAAAGATTTGGATCTGCTATGCTCTTGGAGAATCCAAGACTTTGTAGAAAACTGTCTATTCTACCATACCAAGCTCTCGAAGCTTGTTTCAACCCGTACAGGGCTTTCTTGAGTTTGCACACATGAAATCTTTTATCATGTATCACGAAACGTTTAGGTTGCTCAATATATACTTTTTGCTCAACTTCACCGTTAAGAAAAGCAGTCTTAACGTCCATCTGGTGAAGTTTCCAACCAAAAACCGCTGCAAGTGAGATAATAATCCTGGTTGAAGTATACCTGGCAACTGGAGCAAAAATCTCGGCATAATCAATTCCTTCTTTCTGAGAGAAACCACGAGCCACAAATCTCGCCTTGTATTTCTCAATGCTGCCATCTACTACATGCTTTATCTTATAAAGCCATTTTGAAGTTACTACTGATTTGCCATGCAGTCTAGGAACTACAGTCCATACATTATTCTTTAAAATAGAATCATATTCTTCATTCATAGCATCTTTCCACACTTGATGTTTAGAGGCTTCTACAAATGTGGACGGTTCTGAATTAATCACATTATCTAAATTAGCTATGAGACCGGAGTACTTATCTGGTTTCTTGCTTTCTCTGAAGGTACCCTTAGGAGCTGAATGTTTTTCTGCTTCTTTCAATATTTCCCGACACCAGGCTGGTTTCCTTTTAGTAGGAGGTATCTCCATTGGAAACTCAATAGTATCCCTTGAGGGGTCCACTGGAAGTTCTGAGGTTTCCTCCCTCTGCTCATCTGGAAAAGGAGAGTCTGAAGGGTCCAGTAGTGGAGCTTCCTGCTCCTCTGAATCACATGGAAGTTCTCTGGCCCGACGAAAAGTTGTTTCTTCATGAAAATTCACGTCTCTGCTTACTTCGATGAACTTTTGGCCAAGGATATAAATCCCATAAGATTTTGAGGTCTCACTGTATCCCACAAAAGTTCATTTCTTACCGAAGGGCTCTAGTTTAATCCTCTTCTCTTTTAAAATGTGTATATAGACTGAACTGCCAAAGATTCTTAAGTGATCAACTAAAGGCTTACATCCGGTGAAAACTTCTTCAGGAGTTTTCGCTTCAAGGGCTTTGTGAGGACATCTATTATGAATGTAGACTACAGTACTAGCAGCCTCGGCCCAAAGTGATAGAGGTAAGTTTTGACCATGCATCATAGCCCTGGTTGCTTCACAGATAGTTCTATTATTTCTTTCAGCAACCCCATTCTATTGAGGGTTGTATGGTACAGTTAACTCCCTCTTAATTCCAAAGGCTCGACAGAGTTCGTCGTATTTGAAGGAGTCAAATTCTTTACCATTATCTGTTCTGAAAACTTGGATGTGTCTTCCTGTTTGATTTTCAACAAGATTCTTGAAATCTTGAAATCTGCTAAAAGATTCATCTTTAGTTTTTAAG